>JAPMNP010727065.1:0-10920 GCA_029874935.1 Atherina boyeri
ACTTTATACACTTTATTTCACTTGCACCTACACAATCCTGCTGTTGTTATATGTTGTATATATGTTGTATTGTTGTATCAGTCATATTTTACTTTATTTTATTTGTATTTTTATTTATTTATTTATGTACATTTTTTATGCATGCCCTTATTGCCTTATAGTTTTTAAGTCTTTTATAGCCTATTTTTTTAATCTAAATTCTGTGTTATATGTTTCTATGTTGCACGAAATGGACCGGGGAAAATTCTTAGTTTGTGAACCTGTTCCAAACAATGGCAATGAACACTATTCTGATTGTGATTCTGAAAAGTTATTTGTTGGTATTTTTAATGTTATTGCTGTCATTAACAGTGTTTGCAATTATTTTCAGCTTAATGTTGTTAAAGCCTACTAAAAAATGTCGGATGTCACTCGATGATGCCGTAAGTTAATTAGCATATTCATCATTTTATGCGGCGATTGCATTGTGCCAATTTTTATTTTATTTTTTTACATCTGTTTTGCTTTTCTTTTACTCTATGCTCATGCTCTCTTAATAAAGCTGCTCTTATTCATTTTTTTTCTTTCGGTTGTCAGATGTGAATACAAGTCTGACATTTTGACTAAAAACAGTCGTTAGAGACTACAGTTAACAGTTTGAGCATTTTGAGCATGACTCAAAATAGTCAGTCACAAACCTCCTTATATGCAACACGGAAAAGACTGAGCATGTGCAAACAGCTCATAATGTAGGCCCTGCTACTGCTGATGGAGCAGAGTAGAGGCATTTCTGCAGCAGGAGAGATACTTTACTCTTTCTGTGCGTTCATATTTTTCTTTAAAGTGACTAAATATACTGCTAGTTGCCTTTTGGCCTCAAATAAATCTCAATAGCATCTCAATTAATCTAGATCACTAGACCAGGTATCCCTCAATCCTGGTCCTTGCAGGTTTTAGAAGTCTCCCCGCTGCAACACACACCTGAATCAGACTCAGACTTGTGCAGAGCTTGAGATCAAGCTGCTAATTAGCAAATTAATTTGAGTCGGGTGTGTTGCATCAGGGAAACCTCTAAAACCTGCAGAACACTGAAGTGTTGATGACTCGTCTTGCATTCGGGGGTGTATACTGACTCTGGGTGCAAAGAAACGCTCTTCTAGATTGGAAATTTTAGCAGAGCTTAAGTGAAATAGTGGGTGGAGCCTGACCAGCTGTTTTAGTATTTTAATTGAGTGTCAAATGATTGTATATATTTTTTTTGTTCATTTTGTTTATATTTTAGTGCCATATTAGTCGGGAATGCGTTTTTTAAAGATGGTCAATGTTTAAGTCTTACGATCACCTGTTAGGTGATCTATATTCCAATTCTATTATATGAGATTTTTTCTTGGCTTTCCTAAACTTTAAGAGCTACATGCCCAAAACGTCACTGTGATTTGGTAATCTGATAGATAATCCAGAAAAATCCATCCTGGTTTGTTGTTTTAGGAAGATTTTGTCCAGCAACTGGGGTTTACACCATAAATTTGCAGCTTTCTGCATATTTTTCCTACGGTTTTAACAGGAATCATTTAAAAGCGAAGCAACAGATTTCACTTCACAAGCCTTTTCACGGAGTCTTAAAACAAATATTAACAATATCTGTGATTGTTTGACAGTCAAGAGTGTAATATCTTCCTGCTACACTGACTTTGTCTCTTTACAGTACAACCCAGATGGCAGATTATTGCTGGTCCCCTGACATCTCGGTTTGATAATGCATCAGCGAAGGCCTCCTGTAGTCAATCCATGCCCAGTCCAGCTCAGTGGCTCATCAGTCTCTCAGTACTCACTCCAGCTCCATTTTGTCTTTATAGGATCTTTCTCCATCTGCTCATGGAGTGATGAAAATATGGCAGAGCTGACTCTACTCATTCACTCTGGTGTTAGATTCATATATGAATATGTGAGACTTAGTGTGATGAGCAGATGATACTTTCTACACTTGCGAGTTAACTGAAATCCCACGCATGTGTCATAGCTCACATGCATGTGTAAAGAAGGATAAATCTTTTGGCATATTGCATGTTGTCCGGACATCATGTGCTTCTCCTGCAACTATAAGTCAAAATGTCTGCTTTGAAGATAACTCGGAATGAGCCTAGAGTGATTTTTCTACTCCAATTTGGTTATATGATGATGTTTAAGGGTTCAAAATTGAAATCGTTAAGGAGACTGCCCAGATCTTGACTTGCATATTCAAGCAATTAAGCTAAACTAATTAGCCCTGAGCCAGCTTAGAGCATTGCCCTTCATGATCCCTTGTCAAGTAGCAGATTGCTGTAAGAGCCACCAGACCTGAGGGGTCCTCCTAATAACTGCCACTCCATAATAATCCAGCAGCTCGGCACAGGCTGGTTTGACAGCTCAGCTGCCCTTTCAGGAATGACTTCCACTCAAGTTTCCCCAGAGGGAAAACGAGGACAGTCCGCTTTGATATGCATGTTGATATAGTTGCTCAGCTAACACCAGGCCTCCTCACCTGTTGCTTATGGCTTTAGAGCTTTACTGGTAAATCCACTCACACATTTCATTAACCAAAGTTTCCTAATGATTTATACCAATGAGCCAAATAGTTCTCAAATGTTGATCCGTCTTGGGTCCAGTATTCTTTTTTCATAGTTATTCCAGTTGTGTTTAAGTGCTGGCTTGCTGCTCTGCCTCCTCAGGCACTATCAGCTGATTTATGAATGACTCGGGGACAGAATGTGATTTGCATTTTTATGTTTGATGAATAGCTGCTTCACACCCTGAATGGCTGATTTCAACAGAGATGTGTTGCTCTGATATGTGCTAGTTTTTGTTGTAAAGTTTGACTATTGTCATACATGCAAGTCAATAACGTAAACGAGGTCTGTTCACATACAGCAGCAGCTTTCAGCACTTGTACATATGATGACGAAACAGTCCATCCTCTGATATCCAAAGAGGGGTATCATCAAACTTGCTGTGATTAGAATTAATGTGGAAGCTGCAGTTGCTATCAGGACTTTCTGGCAGATGGATGGGGGAGGAGGAAGTGTCAGTGATGCTTTTTAAAGACGTTTCTGAGAATCTTCCAGTTCCAGCAGACAGTGGTGTTCAGCTCTGTTCCACAACAGAGTGTCTTTTGGTATTACTTTACAGAGCTAAGTAGATCAGTCATCATTTCAGATTATTAGTTTATGGCCTTAAATTACTAATCCTTGGACGTCACATATTCATTGTATTCCCTCAATTCAATCATTTGTGTCCTTGAAATACCTAACGTGTTCCTTACACCAGTGGTTCCCAACCTATTTTCCCCGAGGACCCCATTCATGCAACCACCAAAGAGCTGTGGACCTGTGTTGAAACTATTATTGGTTTTATGGGGTAAAGTTAGTATTTTTGGGCCCCAAAACGCCTATTCCATGTGAATGAAACACCCAAATGGTAAAATACTAAAGCGAATACACCTCAACTCATCTCTGTGTGGTTTTGGCCTTACTTCAAATAACCTTGGCTCTAAACAGTCAAAACCTCAGGGGACCCCATCCTCTTTAGGGGGTCCAGGGACCCCAGGTTGGGAATCACTGCCTTACACCACTGCTGAATCATTTAGATATGCAGCCAAGACAGTGAAACCATTGGTCTCTCTATTCTGTTTGTTTCTTACAAAGATTGGTGAAAAACCTGGAACTATAAGTACTAAAATAATTAATTCAGCTATTTAAAGCAGACTTTTAATTGACATACCTAGTCCTCTAAAACATATATAACTATAACAACCTTTATTGAAAGGAAAATAAGAAATATGTGCAGCAATTTATCAAAACAAGTGCATAGTATAAATGGAAATACAGTTGCCCAGTTTCTTTACATTTTTTAAGGACACACTGCACACCATGCTGAGATATACTAATCTTTCAGCTAATTGCTCTTTGGGAATCATTGTTTTTGCAAAAAATGTCACTTCATACTTGTCAAAAATGTTTCCACTTTGGCATTTATTGTAGACGGACGCAGCCAAAGATATTTGAACATAAAATATCTATCTTTGCAACAGGCTGCTTGTAAGAAAGACCCTAAAGATACAAGTTATAAAACGAGCCTTTACTAAATTGTGATGTGTACTGTAGCTGCCTTTCCTGTTTTTATACTTTTAGTCAGAATCATTAAAAACCTTCCACAAGCTAAAAATAGTTGTACTCTGTATAAGGTCCACTACAACCCATTAGGCAGCCCATCTCTCAGTGTGTGTTGGTTGGAGAACAAACAAGAGGACAGATGGTGGCCACCCAAACAGGCAGCACAACAAATTTTCCCTTCACACTTTAATACCTTCATTTTTTCAGCTTCAGACCAATTTCATGTTAGTCATGTGATCTATCCTGTGACCTGGTCCTGAAATGTGAGCCAGCCAGGCCTCTTGGGGTCATGGAATCAGCAGGGATATACGGAAAGGTAGCTGTCAGCATTTTCCACTCCAGCTGTGCGAAATTGAGCTTCCCAGATTTTCTGCCAGTCGTACATGAAAGCTGGCATGAAGAGGAGACTTCGAGGAAGGGCTGATATGTCCGCAGGCTTTCAGGAAGTTCACATCGCTTGACAGCTAGTCCTTTTAGGATTTTCCTCTATCATCACAAGCATGCTGTGCATATAGTCGACAAGTTATTTGAAGTGGTCATTTCTTCCAGAATCATCTCGTGGAACTGCTGCACAATATTTTTTAAAAATGTATTTATTTATTTTTGTCTTGCTTTGTTGGATTCACAAAAGGAGAGACTTCTGGTATTCATCACATGGAAACAGAAGTTTGTTTAAGTCAGACTGAACAATGGCATCATTATTCCCTTTGTTTATTAGAATCCACTGCTGCAGTCAGCTTTTTCTGCCTCTGCCTCCTTTTTTGCAGGAAAAGCAAAAACAGAAAATCTCTGCTCTGACAACTCAATTTCTGTACTTTGTATTTAGTATACCAGACAAACAAACAACCTAATGTCACATGAGAGTATTTTCAAAGCTTTAACAATAGTTTGACAACAGACTTGCAGCACTTTGCTTGAGATTGACTGATGATTCAACACTCATTTAATGGAAATCTGTTGCACAAACAGAAGGGAAAAACTTGAAAGCCGCTGGCAAAATATGAAGCACTTTCTGTGGAGAGCATAAAACAAAGCAGATCAAGAGTAAAGCTTAAAATGAAGGGAGTAACTTATACACAAGCAGAAACCTGGTTGTTCTCGCCAGCTTCTAGCTTCTCTAATCCCTCACAACGGTTAAAGGTAAAAAGCTTTTCAGTCAACATCAGTTTACCAATCAGTTGAGGAACTTGTCATACACACACACAGTAGAAAGTCTGCTGAGTTTTAAGACATTTGTATGTCTTTTTAAATCTCTATCAAATATTATTTTGTTGCTTGAGTGCTCCTTTATCATGTGGAGAACAATTAAAGGTTCTCACTGGGTTCTGTGATTGTATACTGCAGCCTACTTGGAACGATAATGATTAAATCAGCATCACAAACACATTTGGACTCACTGATTGACTCAGTCACTATTCAACCACCACTTATGTCCACACCCTTTGAGTCAACCAGTATGAAGAAAGTGCACTTACAACATTTATTTCTTGTGTGAATAGTTAATACATTAAAATCACTGGTTTCCTACTTTTGGCCCCATTTTAATTCTTTTTGATAAACTTCAAAGGTCATATACCCCTATTCAATAAACAGTGTATTGCAAAAGCAACTATCACACATCATTAGGTTTTTATAAGGCAATCTAAAACTCAAATCTGTTGACCTGATTGTTTGAGGAGAAAGTTAACCCGTTGGTACCAGACGTCTCGTGGGCAAATAAGTGACAAATAAGTGACAAATAAATATGTATTTTACTCAGTCTACCTATCAAGTACCTAGACATGTTGTGCACCACTAGAAAGCTAAGATTCTTAATATTTGAATTATGGGGCGGTGCGTGGTGCAGTGGGCTAGGCGCCCGCCCCATGCACAGAGGCTATAGATCCTCACCTTCAGCTGCGGTCCAGGTTCAAATCCCGGCCTGTGACCCTTTGCTGCGTGTCATTCCCCTCTCTCTCTGATCCCTTTCCTGTCTAGCTACTGTCATAAAGGCCACTAGAGCCCAAAAATCCTTTAAAGAATTTTGAATTAAGTATACCACCCGAGGCTATAATCATAACGTTAGATTCAGTAAAAATGTATTACTGAGCAGTCGCCAGTGAAATTTTTCTTTCAAGCTATACTTTACTCCAGTAGCAGAAACTGTCCTGTTACATCAGCAAGGGTCCAGTAAAAGTAGTCCAGTTGGTCAACAACAAGCTTTCAACCATAAAACCTCATTTAGGTGGAAATTTAAGGATTTTAACGGGTTGACTTTCCATTTCTGCAAGCTGCCATGTAAATAGAAATTATTACTATTTTCACCATAAATGGCATGTCTAAACTTTTTTCCTTGTAAATGCAGGTACAACTGTTTAAACAGGCTGATTAAATCTTTTCCCATGGCTAGTGTGTTTACGCTCATTATACTGGGTTCTACAACAAACTAGTAACTATCACACTAATAAGCCTGTTTGCAACAAAAACATGAATGGATAGCATTACGTTTTATGGAAAAACAGCTTTGTATCCTGCATGCTGTTTAAGGGTGTAGTTTCTGATGAACACTACTTTTCTAAGATACTTTTTTTTTTTGTTCTTCGACTGGACATAGGCGTTAAACCTTTACTGTAGGACTGAGTGAGCTGCCAATAGTCTTGGATACCACTTGATATTAATAAGTCTTTACTCATTTATTTTTTCCCTTTTTAATCTACAAGTTTTTGACAGTTTCCTAGCCTCCATGTGAAGCATTATGGTGGGTAAATGCACTATGTTTTTATTTTAGGTGTTTATAGTCTAGCTGCATCATGTTAAATGCTGCAGGTTATTTTTGAATGAAGGAATGAATGGTGATTTAACACTCACATTGCACTCCAAAATCCAGATGTTTGCAGCTTTTTTTTAAATTTAGTTTTGTTGTTTGACATGAAAATATATAATGATAATATAATATATATTGCACTACACTTGCTATGGTACCATTCTAAGATTAGATTTTTTTTTTTTTAAAGTTTAGATTACATGGCTATGTGCAGTTGTGCTGCCCTTGAACTTCTGCAATGCGCTGCTGGCTCGGCTGGTGTGTTGCCAAGTTTTCTGTCGTGCTGCATTTCAGCTTTTCTATTCAAAAAATCCAGTTTTTCTTGTTGTGATTGTTCCTATGCAATATAAGTAGACACCAAGTAGTTTACATTCTTGCAACCGAAGAATTTCTGTGGTAAAGGATTAGCTAGTTGCTAGTCCGAGGCTAAGCCTGTCTGTAATGTTTCTGTGTTAGAGGTGGGGTCAGCCTTTGCTTGCCATGTGTACACAAGCGGCCTGGTTTATGGATTTTGCTTGTGAATGGCCATGCATGTTTGCACATTTATAGTTTAATAAAACCTTACAAAGGTATTACAATGCCTCATGAATATAATTTCGGCACATTGTTGCTACTGAACAAACTGTCACTTTGACATAAAGACGCATTATGAATGATTTATTTATAATACATTGTACCCACAGATTATATGTACCAGTGCTGCTTATGTTGACTAGAATAAGGGGCTTTGTGCAGGATTTAAATGAAGTGCCATAGATACCAAATAAGCTTGTTGAAATTTCAACTCTCCCTCTCATGACATTTGATCATCAGCTCAATGATATTCATTGTCAGGCGTACATTGTCATGTGCAGCTTGTGGCTCATTAAAGCAGGTCTTCTGAGTTATGCCAACAGCGTGTTTGCACGACCAAATGAAACGACCAGGTTTACAACAACTGTTGTCATACATAGTTAATAAATGATGAGGTTTTGACCAGAGGTGTAACAAGCTGAAGAGCTTCCTGTATATAATGTATCAGAATAAATCAGCATGTATTGTTGTTATATCTGGCCCAGGTCGTCGTTGTAAATGTGAATTTGTTCTCAGCCGACTTGCCTGGTTAAATGAAAGTTAAATCAAATGTACATTCACAGCTAAGATCAACTTACTGTGATAAATCACAGAAACTAATCCAGCTCAGGGCCCATCAGATTTAAAAGTTAATAACAATTTGCACAAGGTTAAATATGCCTCCAAACATGCAGAACTGTGCAAACAGGGCCTTGTGACTATGATACGCCCACAACATGGTCATAACAATAGCTCCAGAGTTTAGCTCCTCGTGTATATATAACTGTGTGAATACTTATATAAATGTTCCTGAAACTTAAGATTCAGAACACTTCTTGCACAAAGCGAAGAGAGAATGAAGGCATTAAAGGTACATTTATGGTCAGATTGCTATTGCTTTGATTTTTTTTTCCACCCTCCCCCCGGGCTGTAAGGCAAAGGCCAATGTTCTCCACCTTCTTACTGCTGTGACTTTTATCAAAGAACATATGTGTGAATATCATCTCTAAAAACACCACATAAAACCTACAGAGAGATCCGACAGCCGCTGGCAGGTGAGAACAGTTGCGAAAAGCCTCTATAAACCTGTATATCCTCTTAAAGACAACTTTGTTTAAACTGTCAACAAAGGAGGAATACTACATGAAGTTTCATATGCACAAGGACTCAGTGGGAGTGTTCTTCACTTTGTTGACCAGCTGATATGAAAACTGTGTTCAAGTGTTCATTCCTCCACATCTCAAAAGCTCATATCTTGACCTTTGAAACCAAATATGGTTATCTATGTGTCTGTGTGTTAAATATGCACAGAGCAAAAATTGCCAAATCCTGAGGCATAAGACAAGCTTTACCCCAAAATTGTTACTTAAGGTCTCTGTTTCTCTCCTCCTCTTGAGTTTGAATAACATCTTGATTGTGCTTCACTAGCTTTGATCGAACATACTCATAAGTCTGCGTCTGCTCCTCTTTGTCTCATGAAAGTTAATTTGCATTCATGATTTGAATGTGCCTGTGTTGTTTATTCATATCTCCACGGTGAAAGTAAAAAACAGCTTGCTGTGATGCAAAAGCTGCAGTTGGATTAGATGCGTGTTCTAGTAACCATCAATCAGGGAGATGGCTGATGAATTAAATATAGGGCCAGTGAATAAAAGCCCCCATGCTCAGCAACAAAGCGATGATCAGGGGTTTAGTTACCTTGGAGGGTACAAAGTTCATGAGGGGACCTGAAATGTTTACGGTTCATTCTACGGAATTGGACAGTGTACGATCTCAAAGTCAGATTTTGCAGCCTTGGTGGTGAATTGAATAAAGGGAGAAATGCCATCATGTCCTGTCTGATAATGCTGTTCTCTATTTGGGCCTGTGGATGCAGCATTTTTCCATGAGCATTTAGTGGTAATGGAAATGCCCTTCCATTAATATGATTTTCACTTAGCACAGCAACTGCATTTGCACCTGGTAGAAGCAGTTAAAGTGCATCTTGTTGAGTGAAGAATTGTGCTTATTATGATAGTTTCATTTCTGTATGAGGTTTCCATTATTCTCCAGTTTCCTCCTTGATGTCCAAAATCCTGTATGGTGAGCGGAGTCAGGGATTTTTATCAAATGTAGGTGTGAGTGCTAGCCTGCATGGACATGATAATGGGTTTATAGATGACATCGAGTCAGTGGCCACTTTTCTGGTCCTAGCTCAGGGGGACGATATGCCCGTCATTAGTCCTACCTTCAAAACTGCTCCCACAAAACTCCTCATTTGGAAAAAGAATCTTAATGAATTTATCTTTTTACTCTACAGAAATAAAGAAAATTGATCTGCTCTTAAATAATCAGTTTGAAAATAATGGAAGTTGTTTAAAAGTTGCAGGTTAAGTAAGACGTTAGTTTGTGGGGGGTGGAAATGGTTTGGACTGACTTGTTTAAACAAGCTACCTCAGCGTTCATCCATTCACTCATTTTACGCCTACATGGGTCCGGGTCATGGGGTCAACAGGCTAAAACAGACATGCCCCCACCTGCCTCTCTGTGATCAGCCCCTCCACTCCCCTCTTCTTGTGGAAAACAAGGCATTCCCAAGCCAGCTGAGAGACACAGAGTCTGCTTGACTAATCTGTTTTTCTTAGCAACATTCCTAACTGAGCAAAATGATCTTGAAGTATAAGAGTAAGTGCTGTTCAAAGTCTCTAAAGAAAAATCCTGTGTGTTTTAGATGTTCCCCTGCTCCAACCCACCCGATTCAAATTAAATGACTCTCTTCAATAGCTTGTTGTCAAGTGCTGCCCAAGCATGTGGACCCATTAATCTGATTCAGGTGTGCTGGATCTGGAAACATCCAAAACGATCCAGGACAGTGGCCCTCGAGAACCAACTTTGGACACCCCAGCTGTATTGGGTCCCTTTCTGGTTGGACAAGTCCAAAATACCTCACCAACAAAACTTTCTGGAGAAATTCTAACAAGATATCAGAGGGGATTTGGGTTGCAAAATTCCGGGAATTTTCTTCGTTGGAAATTTTCCATGGGAATTAACAGGAATATATGGGAAATAACCAGGAATTTACTAAATTGAAAGTTTATTCCCTTAACAGGGAGCCTAGATATAGTTGAGGAAACTATATTGTAGCATAATCTTGGCAAAAAACTACCCGATTTAATGCAAGCACACTTAAATATCTATGCTATTAAATCACATGCTATTGAGGCCACACCCCCTACATGCACTGGGCATTCCTCCATCGCATGCACTGATGATTTCTTCAACCTTGGAGTGCAGTGGCCACATTTGAGATTGCGAACATGAACATAATATAAACATAAAGTGTATGTGTGATATTAATATTTTACTCAATATTCATGTGCTTGTTCAATTCAATTCAGTTTATTTATGTAGCGCCAATTCACGACAGATGTCGTCTCAAGGCACTTAACAAAGTGTAAT
>JAPMNP010727068.1:0-10303 GCA_029874935.1 Atherina boyeri
TTCTTACATAGGCTACGGCTTCACATGATTGCAGTACCAGTTTCGGCCAGAATCTTACATATGGTACCTTTAAAGAAGTTGGAGCCAAGATGCTTTCTAAGATGCAAACTGATGTTTCCTCCCACCCACGACCTGGAAATTGCTGCTATCGTTAAAGCATGGGTCTTAAATATTTTGTGCCCCCCTACCTGACATCAAGGTTTACTGCTAGTATGGCTTAAACTAAAACTAAACCTTTAGCTAGAGTTGCCGCCACTGCCACACTTTGCAGTCAACAAATAGATTCCAATATGAACTCATGCTCATTATTGCTGCTACATGTTGAACAAAGCATACCTTCTATTCTTGTTTTCCCCCTTTTTTAATTTTGTGTATTTTAAGCCATCTGATCTTCATACTGTGCCGTATATGGTGATGCCAAAAGGATCAACTGAGTCTCTGTAAGACACAAGGAGGCAAAGTGAGTGAAGGAGGTGGAACTGGACTCCTTGGTTCTTGATGTTTCACTTGTCAGCTGAAGACTTCCCTTCCGTTTCACGATTTAAAGTTGTTAGTACGTTTACACCTATCCATCGCTTGGGTCATCACCTGGGCGAGCTTGGTCAGTGTGGGTCTCCACATTCATTATTGCGACACATCTCTCCCAGGGATTTATCAATAAAATGGACTTTTGGTCTGCTGAGATGTAAACATGTCTCAGCCAAACATAGCCCTCCGGAGAAGTACAGCCACATTTCCATGGAGACCATTTCTGATGAGGCTTTAGGCAAAAGTAGATGGATCAGCTGAAGGTCCAGATGCATCTCTCAGGTCCTGGATCGGGTCTTTGCTGGATTTGTTCCCATTTCTTCAGGACATCACTTTCAGATTCTGTTAATTTGTTGTATGCATCTTTATTTTTTCAGTCCTGACACTTCTTCCTCTTACCCATATGAGTGAAAAAGCAGCCAAAGTCCAAAGAAAAACTTTACAAAGTCTGGTCAATTGCTGGACAACTTTAAAAGGTTAGGAAATCCAACTCTTTGGGTGGCTCTAGACTTTTGCACAGTATGCCGTTTGTGTGATTGAGTTTAAACAAGGTGTTGAAGGATTTCATCCTCTGCCTCATTAACAATCTGACACGTCCTCATAGTTCAGACACAGTTGGTCATATTCTGTTGGAAACGTGAGGCTCGGTCACATTTTAAGCAGGTGAATAAAGGTTGCAGGTTTTAGCTGAATATAAACAGCCGCTTCAAAGAAAGGATGCAACTGGAGGAAATCTGAGCGTCTCTTGAAGGTCATTAAATGCTTCAGTTCGTCTTTAAAAAAAAAAATTCTATCAAAATTGTGATAATTTACATGAAGGTTTTTACAGATTTTCATGGCATCTGACTTTCAGACCCACTTGACATTAAATTCCCCAGAACTAAAGCATCCAGAAGGAAAATGTGACTTACATGAGGTACATTCAGCATTTCTTTTTATGTATTCATCCTCCTGCAGATGCCTCCCACATCCATGGTGAGAATTACCCAACAGCCCAACCACAGGGCAATAAAAACCCAAAGTTTCCCTCCTGGAGGCCAGAGCTGTCATCTATATTAAATGGTTTTATGGTGCCACCTACTGGTAAGTTTGGGTATAACATCTCATTAAATTTGTATAAATCTTTATTTATATAGTCAGTCAAAAGAGCATGATACCCACCCAAAAACACGTAAAAATGGCCAAATAATTCACATTTAAGGCCATTAAACTCTTTTTAGACCGTGAGGCAGCACTGCAGACAATGTACATCCTAAAAAACCCTAAAACAGTCCAACAGGGAGGCCAACACCTGCTGATCTGAAGTCCCTTTGAGTTATAGGAGAGAGGTGTTGGAAGATGTTTCATTCAAGAGGTCAACTCTCATCATGGTGAAATGAGCTGGATAAAAAAAACATTAATTAGGAAACTAAAAAAGACAAATAAAGGAGCTTTGTTCTTCCCTATTTACAAAGTGTTATTGAAAAGGAATCAGACCAGAATAGAAATCAATCAACAGGTGGCACCGTTACATTCATGAAACTAAAAGGGGACAAAAAAAGAAAAAAAAAGTCCAGATGTGCCACTTTGTTCAAAGGTAGATGCAGGGTTTCCTTCAGCAGACATGGAGTCTCGTCTCCAGAGTTACAGTAAATCCACAGATAAGCAGATGTCATCGGATTTTAAACAGATTGTGGGGGGGGGGGGATCAATAAAATGAAAACGGTGGAAAACAAGAACAGCTGGCATCATCTGTTTTCACACCGGACAGTAAACATCTGCAGCTGCTCCTCACGAGATGTACAACATTAAAAAGTAAAAACTAACCGGATTCAAGCCGTCCTGAGAACAATCTGGAATTAATAAATAGACCCTGGCCAGAAACCCCTCCCCCCTACTAACTGAACATATCTGTGTAATAGAAATGAGTCCAGTCTGTGCAAGTTGTTGTGTCAGTATCCTTGTAGTCCGTTGTAGACTTTCTGTACAGAACTCTGCTTCAGGAGACTCCGAATACCTGCGAGACACAGAGACAAGCCACGACTGATCAGGCCAGAAAACTACGAAGGAACATTTTCAAAATTCTGTGATGTCTTGCAAAACAAAATCTAGTTTTAAATCATCATTAAACAAAATGAATAAAAAAACAATACAATGGATATGAATTGGTGAATGAATGCGAAAGCAGAACAAATCTTAAATAATAAAATATCTAACCAAGAAGATTTACAACTTAAGAAAAAAAAAAAAAAGAGACAACAGGAAAATGATGAGTTTCCCATGTTTTATCTTTCATAGATCCAAGTATTGGTCAACTGAACAGCTTTGCCTCATTTGTTTTGTAAACTGCTGCTAATATTTCTATTAATTTCAGAATCAAACTATTGTTCTTTAGAGCAGAAGTTTAAAAGGAAATTAAATCATATCCAGATAACTGTGTTTTCAGATCTTGAGTTCAAGGAAAAATCCCCCGTTTAGTTTTAAATATTCAGATTATTTTATTCTATTGCCATACAAGCATAGCATCGGGGATGCATGGCAGAACGAAAATACGTTGCATTTTGGCCACAACAAGACAGCTGAATAAACAACAACAATAAAAACAAGTAAAAGATCAATAAAACCAGGTCAGAGAATGCAGTATAAATAAATATAGAAATAATAAACCTATCAGTGCAAAAGGAATACGTACGGAAAAATAAAGTGCTATAAAGTGGGGGTTTCGCAGGTGTTCAAAAGTTTGATGGCGGTTGGGTAGAAGCTGTCACAGAGCCTCACCGTTCTACATGGCAGGCTGCGGTATCTTCTGCCAGAGAGTAGGAGAGCTCACACTCTCTAATATGATATTAATATTATTAATGTTAATATATTATATTAATATTATTAGTCACATTATTGTTAATATAATAGTAATGTTTTTATTTAAATAAATAAATAATAAATAAATAAATAAAAAACAAACAAACAAACGAATAAACGAATAAACGAATAAACGAATAAACGAATAAAATAAATAAAATAAATAAAATAAATAAAATAAATAAATAACTTGTAATCATAGCTTTGGTGGGTTTAAAAAAAATATTTTTAACTATCCACTGTGCTGCTGCAACACTGAGAATTTCCCCATTGTGGGACAATAAAGGTTTATCTTATCTGATCTTTTGGCTGCTCTCCACCATTTTCTCACACTGCTGTTGAGTAACTTTCTACCAATCTTTCTGCTAGAATATAAAAAGCTCAGGTTTGCTTGATGGTTTAGGACCATCCATCTCCCTTTTTCATCTTCTGGAGGCCGAGTTGGCCAGGACAGGTTCTAGATGTGGGGGTGATCCTCCATCCAGACATTGGTTCTCCTGGCTGTGTAAGAAGCATCAACCTGCTGGAAATACTGATTCCTCTGAGCTGGGAGACGCAGTTTTCTAGAATAACCTTGTATGTATTTATTAATGCATCCATCTGCTTGATTCCAGCCTGAAGCGCCCCCAGCTCATCACTGATCCTGCTCCATATTCAACAGCTGGTGCAGATACTGTGGCTTGTATGCCTCAGGCTAACCCAGGGGCTGGCAGCCCTCTTTTATCCCTCTGCCGCGGCTCCCTGTGCTTTTGGAAAATAGTGCAGTGTCATTCGCGAACAAGCCAGTTCAAGTAGAGAGCGCCCCGCTGTCTCACTTTCCCCTCTTTGAGAGTTCAAACAAGCTCATAATCAATTATCAATTCCAGTACTTGAGGTCGGCAATGACCATAATCCACATTATCCATCCCTCCACTGACCATCGATTAAAAACAAGCATCGCTCGCACCTCACAGACAACTGCTTACAATCCTGTGTGAAGATGAAGGTAATAGTCTTTCAGGGTGCATATTTGGTTTGCTGCAGGTGGAAATTTTAAGTTCAGTTTTTTTTATTTCACAAATACGAGAACTCAAATAGAGTTTTTTTTTTTTTTCTGTAAGTAAACTTCAACCCAGCATCTTTTAGAGAACACTTAAAGAAATAAAATAGTTTTCTCTGTAGCTGCTCATTAATTTCATAAATGCAACACAATGTAGTTTTTTCATACAAAACATGAAGGAAAAAGACGATATTAGCAGTGTTATCTTCATTTAAAGATGTCAAAGGGGTTTTGTAGCTTCCAGTGTTTATATTTCTGTGGGAACCGGGTCCAAATGGCTCTTTGGGTGTTTTAAGTTTCCTACCCTTGGTCTAACCAGAAGACGACCATGTGATTAACTCCAGTCTTCTACAGTCCAGTTCTTGTGGTCTTTTTCAAACCTTAACCCGACTCTTCTTTGACTCTCACTGATGAAGGTTTTTTTTCTGGCTTTTCATGACCTCCGGCCTGTAGGAGTCCGTTTCCAACTGTGCTTGTTGTAAACTTCATCCCAGTCTCAGTTTGCCGTGTTTGAAGGTCCTGTATGCCGGGCATACACTGTAGAATATTTTCAGTCGTTAGACGCAGCTCCAGCTTAAATTGTGCGACTCAATCGCAGGGAACAAATGTTTGCAGCTCACGATTCATGTTCTCACAGTATATGGGCTGATCCTCTGATGCGACCTGACTGCTCATACTGTACGTCTATACCGTATTATTATTATTATTCCATAGGATATTCTTATTCTTATCACTCTTATATAATTAGATATTATACAGCCAATGGTCCATGCATGACACTTGTATCCAGAAATGCAGCGCAAAAATAATAAGAAAAAGAAAAAACAAGAAGAAGAAGAACTCCGAAGTCAACATTAAATCAGAAGAAGAAGAACCTGAAAGAAAGCAAAGCAAAAGTATTGCTAAGCAAAAAACAAACAAACAAACAAAATAAAAAAAAACACGACATAGAAAAGGCTTGGGTGAGCCTGCCAGAGTTTGACTAGTTGAGTCTCCTTTCTTTCGGTCCCAGTGAATCGCTGCGCTGCCATGTTGCTCCCGGATGCTATGAGACTTATTTACACTTCGGCTTGCGTCCGCACATGCAGAAGTGTGAGAGTTTGAAATGAACGGGTCGTGGCACTGCTTCAACAGTGCGCTACCCTCACAAGGGGCCAGGATTTCAAACAGGTTTGATTTTCTTGCGACCATGCGATTGCTGATCAGGAGCTGGTTGTGAGGTGTTAATGAGTGGAGCTGAGGTGCTTCTTGTTACCCCATGTATACTACACAATGCACAACACACAATTTAGCTGAGACTTGGCCCGATCCCAAAAATAGTTACACAAGTGAAAAATTGGCTCACAATGGGCCTAAAGTCACTCAGTGTATGCCCAGCTTTAATGTCAGCCTACGGTTCCAGGGTGATGACTTTGTCCCTTTCAGTGCAGATGTGCTTTCACCCTCTGCCAGACTGTAGCTTTGTTATCCTCAAAACTGAATGAGGTGTGCTTGTGCTGGAATTTAATTTTTGGAAGTAATAATAAGAGAAGCTGATTTGAGAATAAATTACAGCGGTCTTTTACTTTTTTTCCCTAGTGCTGTATTTCACAAACTTTGGTTTCTTACAGAGGATCTACACATCCTCACAGTGCAGAGCCGGAAATAATTATCTAGGCATTTCCCTTTAGGGATATCCATAAAACTTAGCAAATTAAATTGATTAGTTAAACACAGAGCTTTGGTTGCTCCCATGAAAACCAGATTTCTATTGTTTTAAAACATAAAAGTCTTGGTCTCACCTTCTTTCTGTTGATCGTCGAGCTGCGTCTGAGGAAACTCCACATCGAAGGAGATGATGAGGGAACCTCGGATGTTGATGTTGTCAAAGTTGGGCAGACCTTCTCCTTTCTTCCACATCCGAGCGCCTGGTTTGGTGATCTTGTCTCGCACTATATGAACCTGTCAGAGGTCGAAACAAAGTTTTACAGAGTTTAAATGTCTTCTTCTGCCCACTATTAGTCTCGGCTCTGGGAACGGCACCATTTAAGCTCCATAAAACCCAGACAGAACCTTGTGTCCATCCAAATGTACGATATCCATCTCAAAGCCGATCAGCGCCTCCACCAGAGAGATGGTGACATTGGTGTACAGGTCGTCTCCTCTGCGCTCAAACACAGGATGTCTGAAAGGGAAGAGCATCCTCACATCACGCTCAGCAGGAAACCACAAACAAAACACACACAGAGAAGAAAATAAAATCCTGCCCTTACTTTAATACTTTGATCCGGAAGCGAAGGTCTCCAGGTTCGCCATCGATGTGCGGTTCACCTGATATCACAGGTCAGACATTAAAAGCAAAACAACGAGGAACCAAATTAACTTTCAGTTTAAGTTTCATAAACTTTACCCTCTCCAATGAACGGATACTCCATCTCATCCCTCACTCCCTGCTCGATCTCCACCTCCAGCGTCTTCTCCTCGTTTACCAGCCTGGAGGAGGGAAAACATCCTGTTATATGTTACTGTAACTTAACCACAGCTGCAATAAACACTAAGCTTTTTGAACGATTTTTTAATCGATTTCTTAAATTAAAAAAATAAATAAAAAGATTTTAACATGCAGCCACTCCAGGCTCTGAAAAAAAAGTTTAACTTCACTTTAATATGAAGTATATTTAACTATGTTGCAGTTTACTGTACTTCATTCATTCTGTTGTAAAAGTTTAAGATGTGGGAAATAAAACATTCAGAAAATCATTCATCTTTTCAATACTATGTTGAATTACAAATATGCAATATTGAAGAATCACAATTTAGATTTAATCGTAAAATCATAAAAGAATTGAATCGGGAGAAAAGCATATTGTCTCAACCCTACTGGAATTGGCACCTTTTCTTTCTTTGTTTTTCTACTAAGAGTATTGATTGTGAATAGAGAATCAGTTCTGAATCGAATCATCACCCCACGAATTGGATCGAATAGTGAGTTGTTGTAAGATTTGCATCCCTAACAAACATCCACTCACACGCAATCCAAGGTAGAATTTAAGGAGGAAGCTGGAGCACCCATAGAGAACCGATGCATACACAAGGAAAGTATCAAAACTCCACGCAGAAAGGCCGCAGTTTGAACCCCACCCCCAGTTTAGGTTCAAACCGCTGACCTTCTTGCTGTGAGGCTGCGATGCGAATTACCACGCCAACGTGCAGCACAATGTGATCATTTATCTGGAGTCTAAATGTTGCAGCATTGAGAACTTTAGTTATAATCAGAACATCTGATCTCTCATCAACAGAAGGTTTTATACTGATTTGAGGACTCCGTTTCAGTCTGAAAGGACTGCTTCATTATTTGATCTTTTCTTAAAATTGACTCATCATGAATGTGATACCAGCTCCGATCCGCCTGCACTGAAGGCATCTCAGACACTACAGCTGACTCACTTCACGTTGGGACACTCGTCGCACACCGTCTCCTGAGTCATCTGGAAGCGTCCTGGTCCGAGCTGCGTCGTTCTCATCTCTTGTCTGCAGTTACACTTCCTTTTACCGGGGGCCTCTTTGGCTGAAGGCTTGTTACGGACAACCTGTGTGANCTTAAAAGATCTGCTGTTCAAGGACTTAAGTATCCCTTTTACAAACTTGAAATGCAGATATAGAGTCTAAGTTGTTCATGTAGAAGTTTCTCCACACCTCCACAAAGTTTCCAGAATACACCTCTTCGAGTGTGACTTCCAGGTCAAGTACTACGTCGTTTCCTCTGGGTATGTTCCTGTCCTGCTGCTGCCGGTTGCCTCCAAACATGAAGCCAAAGTCACCAAAGAAGCTTCAGAGAGGAAACGCACACACAGACAGGTGAGTTCTGGCATATTAATAAAACACTGCAGTAACTATTCATCTAAAAACACATTAATTTAGTTACAATGAGGAAACTTTGTGATATAATTCACATCACTGATCACATGATCGATCAGCTGTAAACATGGCCTATACTCGCTGACATGAAAGAATAATCACACAGCTTAAATCAATTCCTGAATATGTCTACAAATTTTTTCCTCGTATGTGTTGCTGATGTTTTTGTTGTTGTGAGTCAGGTTTTTTATCCAGCTTCTCTGCATTTTTACAGGTGTGCTCAATGATTTTCTGCTTTGTTTTTCTTGCAGATGCCGTAGGTGGTTATTATGTTCATTCAGCAATAGAAAATTTTAAATATAAAGAATACTACTTAAGTATCAAGAGAAGACTTATATCCATACAGCTCCTCGTGAAAAAAGCTAAATCTGTCCTGCACAACACAACAGCCAGAGCTCCATTCTGCTTGCTAGGATGCTGGACAAGGAAGAGATAAATAGATAAATAGAATAATCTGTTTTTAGCTATGTGGAGGTCAGCCTGTGCAATCACCTGCTGACCACATTGAATGCTAGCTGATGGAAAACTAGATATATGAACATCTTCTATGATGTCACATTTAAAAAAAGGTCCCTTTCAGATTAACCTGACAGATGGAAAGTCGTTGTGACAGAGTCTGTGTTACCCGACGGTTGGGGAAATCCATTGATTATAATCTTTTCTTATTTTACGTACTTGGAAAAATACAAAATAAATAAATGTTTAATTACGATTTCTCAAAATAAATCATCTGCATGGCCAGAAGGTGTTCTCATCTTAGTCAATTAGCCCTTTAAGATGATATGGTATCAGCTGTTTAGTTGCATCCTCCTGGTCCTGAACACCACCTGAACCCAGGACACCAACCTGGAGAAGATGTCGTTGTGAGAGTTGTGATGACCCTCTTTGAGTCCGTCCTCACCATACTTGTCATACTGATTCCTCTTCTCCTCATCTGAGAGGACCTGCCAAACAAACAAACATCAGTCCAAAATCTGCCATGTTTTCATCCACATTAGAAACCACTTTCACAAGGTATCTGGGTTAAAGTAAATAAATAACAAAAAGTTTAAATATTTGGCACTTAAACAATAAAAAACTATGTCCATCAACATAAAAAGTGAATCTGATTGTTTTATTTATCTTGAGTTTGAAGAAAAATTACTACAAATCTGAGCTTTATTTAAAAAAGGAGTCTCTAAAAACATTGTTTTTCAATTTTCTCTAAAATTTATCTCAATCTCAGTAGATGATGGAAACATAAAATAAACCATGATGACAAACTGAAGCTTTGACTTTTATTTGAAATCGTTAACCGTGCCCAGATGTTCAATATCTAAAAAGAAGAATAAAATGCACTTGAGTTGCATCCAGTCAGGGATTAATAAAGATATGTTTGTATTGAGAGACTAAATGATCTTTACAGATTAAAAAAGGACTATGATTGAGTGTGAGGGCCATGTGAAGATAAAAATAAGACGAGGCAGTTTTTCATAAATAGAATCAGACTGTTGAAAACACAGTCAAAAAGTTGGAAACATAAAATTCTGAAGATATAATCAAAATAACCACAAAGAAGTCTGCGTACAATTTAGAGAGCAAAGTCAAAATGTGGATTATAAATTCTCTACAGTCCTTTTTCCAGCCCAGACCGTCATGTTTTGCTTAATGGCACCACATCACATACCAGATACTGACCATTTTGAACGCACAACAAAACTGATTCACACATCTAAAGAAATCTTTAGACATCATTGGAGGAAGGGAAGAAAAGAAAGAAAGAGGAACAGAGTAAGATATGAGATAAGAGTCAACATCAGACTGATATTACTGGCTGGAAAGAGCTAAGAGTAGAGACAAGATGCATGACGGATGCTGAATATCATCATTAGCTGTGGCAAAAGTGTAAGAATCAGACAAAGTTCAGTCAATCAAACCAGACATACAACATGACACTGTGGAATGTAACATTGCAGCAAATATGCTGATGATGAAGTATAATTGCCACAGGCAATGTGAATT
>JAPMNP010727080.1:0-14577 GCA_029874935.1 Atherina boyeri
CACACACACACACACACACACACACACACACACACACACACACACACACACACACACACACACACACACATGCAAAAACACATGCCTGCACTGTTCCAGCTGATGTGCTGTGTGTAATAATGTGCTGATGGGAATGTGCCATTGCACGTTAATTCTCCCTTCACGCTTGCGTTGAGGAACACAGAGCCTCTAATTGATGCTAAACAAACTGCTGACCCAGACTCAGGATGAAGGTCTGTCACTGATGCACACAGAAACACACACTCAAACACAAGCTATAAAATGTGTAATTACTATTATTATAATTTCCTCCAGGGTTAATAAAGTATTTTTCACTTCATTCTTTTAATTTTATTTAATTTTATTTGTCCTAAAATTCACAAAAAAGTGAACGTCGGCAACTTCAGTGGAACAAATTGCAGGGTTCCTAAATTGTTATTTCTAAAATTGTATAAAAGGCATCCACTACATGACGAATTAAAGACTTAGGTGGCAATCTGCAGTGTCCTTGCATTCTTGGAGGCACATCTGCAAGTATGTGTGCACGTCTGTGTGAGGAGAGCATTTTGTGGGGTCTGGGGCCTATGAAGGTAAATTTGTACTCATCCTTGTTGCACACAAACACAGGCACAGAGGCATACATGACGGCCCCTAAAGGAAGCTCCAGGGAGGCACAACGATGCCTTTGTGTGGAGCAGATTTCCCATGTCTCCCTGCTCCAGCACACAGATAGATCATCTGAGTATAGCCCTCTGTATGAAGGGCAAGTGCATGCACGCCGCAAAGGGAAAGAGGGAGGGGGGAAGACAAGTGAAAGAGTGGGAAAGAAGTTACAACCCAATCCTCTTTTTTCACACTTTTCCTCTTGTCTCCCATGTCTTTGCCTCTTTCTCTCCCTCTATGCCCTCCCCCTTTTCTCTCCCTCTCTCCGCAGAGGAATCCAGTCTCTCCACTGGGATTGGAGCTCTTTGAAGGTGATCCAGAACTGTACTGCTTGCTGCCTCGGCTCTCCTCCCTCTCTGCCCCACCCCTCCCTCACCCCAACCCNCCTCAGCCCTGGGGGTGGAGGGGAAGGGGGGGCTGGATCCCGCTCAAGAGGGAGCAGCCATGCTCCAAATCCAGACCCAGGCTTAGAACGTATGCCGCAGGCCTTGCTGGCTGTCCTACTGCACCACGGTGAGACAGTGTGAGGCCCAAGAGGAGAAGACCGTGGGTGGGGGCAGGTGTGGGGCCATAGGAAGAGACAGGGAAGATGTGTTTGGTCTGTATTCATATGTGACATTTTAGAAAGTCGAGAGAGATGTTGCAGAGCGCTTTCATAAGACTAACTGCTCTCCCCTGTCAAATAACCCTCTTTCCTTCTCTCCTTCACACAACTGTTTATTTTCCTTTTTATTTCATCCTTACACCCTCCCTTTTTTTCCATCCCACTTCCCCTCTTTTCCCTTCTCTTCCCTCCATCCCGAGGCCACGCTCTTCATAGACCCGTCAGACTGGTTTCTTTGGCACACCTCACAAACACAAACACACACCGAGGTGCCAACATACTGTACACCCAGACACATACCTCTTCGGTTTAACAGAGGGTCCTTCACTCAGTGCCTCAGAGTCGAGCAGGAAAAGACAGGGACTGACAAACAAGCAGAGGAAGAGGGAAAAAGAAAAATGAGGCAGATAAAGAGTGGGGGTGAACTGGAGGGATGCGCATTCCTTTGGCTTGCCTGGCTCTGGAGCACAGGAGACGTGTTGCTGGCTGTTTGGTTTATTATCCCCAAGCCATATGGGTTGGCAAGCTTTTGGGGTGTGGTGGGATACATTTATGTGTGTGCGTGCGTGCTTGTGTGTTTATGTGTGTGGGATAAGTCAGTGAGTGTGATTATACTTACATTATGCCTTTTATCACCTGCAGTACAAATCCGTAGGTGTTCTAGGCCACAATAACCTTAGGAGCCACACTTCCAGATTATTGCCTTCAATAAAACATAAAGAGCTTCCAGGTTATTTCAGCCTACATAACAATACCCACAACACATTTATACACATGCACAACCGGGCAAATTTAAACAAGTATTTAAGCTATTTGAGGCAAAAAGGTTTTAAGCACAACCTAATCACAATCACATGAGGATGTGGTGTCATGCAGATTTTGTGATTTTTACCACATTTGAAAATAATGGATAAGTCAGAGTTATTGCAACTTGGATCTTGTTTTTGTGCTTGTGGCCATCACCTTTATTAGATATATTGACATTATAGTTACAACAGTCATGATTGAATTTTGGCTCATGACACTATAACAACAGGTCAGTGGGACAAAATAAAATAGGAAATGAACAAAACAGTTTTGGCTCATTGTTTAAATATAAGTCTCTATCAGCAATATTCTACACGGAGAAAAGCAGGAACATTAATATCAGAAGTCAAATATTGTTATAGGTTCCAGCTCTCATATCTAAAGGAATGGTTCTGAGAATTCTCAACCCTCGTTCTCAAGAACCACTATCTTGCAGGTATTAGAGGTTTCAACACACTTGATTAAAACTAAATGGATCTCCAACAGCTTGACATCATGCTCTGCAGAAGCCGGTAAATGACCTGTTCATTTGAATCAGGTATGTTGTAGAAGGGAAACATCTAAAACCTGCAGGACAGAGGGCCTTGAGGACCAGTGTTGGGGATCCCTGGAGTGATGAGATGGCTGATGATATTTCATATCTTCTCTGAGATTTCTGAGAAAAGTGTCAGATTTAGATTCACCTCAATGTCCAGCCTACTTTATGGTTCCAGTTCACTCTCACCCCTCTCACTAGCTGACAGGCACAGCTGTTACAAGCTCAGTTTGTGAAAAAATGATGGTTAACTTCAGCTGTAATGTGAAACCGAGCTGAATGCAAGTTATTTTCTAGAGGTTTTGGAGAACTATCACCTGCCACAGTTTGGACAGCTCACTGAGGCTGCTTCTTTCTGTTTTGTTATTCTTAACAACACACTCATAACTGTCAGTTATCAAAACTTGCTGACATTAACAAATGACTTGTGCTGTAACAGAGCACCATTACAATATGTAATAGCTACATTTGCCCACAATTTAAAACGCATTTGTAATACAATAAATGTATGAAGTTGTTACACAACAACTTTTGCTTAGTTTTCAAGAGGGATCCATCATGCTAGAAAATTGAACCTTTTTAACATTTTGAAAGGGTTTCTTTGGGTGGCCACAACCTAACCATTAGGGGTGGGAATCTTTTACCATCTCACAATTAGATTCCATTCCAATTCTTGGGGCCACGATTTGATTCAAAATCGATTTTCGAATCAAAAAGATTCAATTTTATTAATAAAGATTTCTTATTGGGTTTCTGATCATGATCTACTCTCATCTGCTTTGGTATACAGAATGACAAGTGAAGACATTAAAGTGTCTTTTTCACATTTATTAAGTTAAATTATTAGGGAAGTTCCTTGATCAAAGACATTGTGTGCTCCTCAATTGCTACTCTTAGGTAGCTAGCTATGAAATAAGTTTGAACAAAATGAAGGGCTTCTGCATAATGCAAAGCATGGAATGCATGTTTGTGCAATATATTTTTTATTAAAGAAATCGATAAAAAAAATTATTAAATAAAGAATCGTGATTCTTATGTGAATCAAATTTTTCCCGCTCGCCTACTAACCATACTACAACTATTATTAGGGATAATCTAAACTTAAAAAATTTGCAATAATGTAACGCTACAGAGGGGAGATTGACTTCTGCACGCATTAGCGCCCCCTAATCTATGTTTTTTTTTTCCTAGGTGATCCTACATTACATGTGCAAACGATTATTTGTGAAAACTGGTTTACATGGAGCACCTTTGACTCCCAAATGGAAACTCTCCTACATTTATATCAAACCTCCTATGAAGCTAGATGATAACATAAAGAAAATTCAGCGAGGGAATACTATTGGGATGTGAAAATACAATCCAAACTGATGTCTCCTTTCTATTGAGGAAAAAAAGTAAAACAGAAAAGCCCATTCTTACATTTGGAAAAGCTACCACAATCACAAAATTTGGTTATCATCAGTAAATCATCGTCCAGGAAAGGTTGGGTCTTTGCAAAGATGGGCGAAGATGATAAGAAGATAGACAGGTCGTCAACAACTGAGAGAGAAAAACAATGAAACGCTTAAAAAACACGTTTCTCAAAGAAAGTGGTGAAGAGATTTATTTGTTTCTCCTTCTACTGTACTTTGCAAAGTGGCACTAAAACAGTTTAAAGAATTTGGAGGAATTTCAATACAGAAAAACATAAGGATGCTAGGCTCATATGGACTACTTTGGCTTCACATCTGTCTGACAGCACTCCTCAAGAACAGTAATGCATCAGTAGCTGAAAACAACGTGGGCAGTAGATGTGAAAAATAGTTTTTAAGCACTACTGTATAGCGTTATACTCACAAATTCCACTTAAAACCTCAGGTTAAAAAAATATTAACTTGTGACAATGTTAAGTTGTTGACTTCTCTGGTTTTGGAAGCTTCTAGGATGGACTATCACACAATGGAAACATGTATCATGTTAAAACCAATTGGTAAAGGTTTTTCTTTTTTTTATTTAGAGGGGAGCAGAAATGGACACTATGTGCTCTGGACCAAAGACAAAAAGGTAATCCAGAATGTTAAGTGCAAGAAGTCCAAACACCAGGTACAGTATGGCATTGTATTAGTGCCCTTGAAACAGCTCATTTAAATGTCTGCAATGGAAGAATTAATGCAAAAATGCACATTGAAACTTTAGAGCCATATGCTGCCTTCAAATCGATATATTTTTCAGGGGTGTCCATGCATTTTTAACAAGTCAAAACAAAACAACAATGTGCACATATCACAAATGTGTGGCTGGACAGCGTTCTCGACAATATGTGTTCTGAAGCCAAACAACAACAATAAGACGTTTTTTTGATTCAGGATTGTAAGATCCAAGTCTCTAAAAAGCAGATATCAGAAAAACTGATTAGCCAATCAGCAGCTCCATAAGCGTATTCTCTATTTTCTGCATTCCTCAGTTATTCCCTTTATCCCCTACATTTTTTCTGACTCTGTTCCTTTAATCTTAATCATCCATTACTGCCTTTACCCAGGTCTGAACCACCAACGTCACATGGGTCAGGAGCAGAGTGTACAGTGTGTGTCCCTGGGCAGAACTGCTGCTAAAGTTCTGTCTTTTGCTTGTGTGTGTGAGGAAGGCGCAAGCTATCTATAGCCAGTGTATCCCTGGGGATTTGAGTCTTAAACTCCATATTCATGACACATCACTGTGGGGATTAGAAGGGCATCATCAGATAGAGGGGCTTACGTCAGCGGACACAGACAAATACACACACTCTCACACACAGACAATAGCAGATACACACTCTCAGCATCAGCCTCAGCCTGAAAAGCACAGCATATCCACTGTCCAGGAAGTTCTTCACTTATTTCTAAAGGATGAGTTTTTTCACATTAATTCAAACAACTGATAAGACAGAGAGGACTCTTTTCTATGTTTACAACTGGAATCAAGAGAGACCAGTGATGGCTAAGTATCGCTAACTCAAACAGCTCAATGTTAATTTAAGCAGTGATTATTTGTCTATTTGATGCTAATAGCCTCTAATGTTTATCCTGAACAACCAATTCAAACACTATGAGCCAGAGCTGCGATCATTGTTAATAATTGTAAAGATGAGAACAAACCAAAATGTGTGATATGGAGGTGGAGTTGGGGCTGTGCAGGCAGTTGATTAAGGCCAAACCATGTGGACACTGATCTGCAGGGGAGGTGGAGAGGGAGGGGGTGTTAGTGCTGGCTGCATGGATCCGTGTTGTGATTGTTTGTTCATGTCTGGCTGTGCATCCATGTGTATGTGTATGTGTTCTTATCTCCTCTGGTCCACAGCAGCAGGAGCATCAGAGGAAGTGTGGCCTTTCCTTCCTGTGCCTTTCACACTGTCACAACACACACAAGCCATAAAACTCTGTGACTCCATCCAACATATAGACAAAGAGAGCAGGGGAGAGATGGGTTAGCTCGTGAGTGCAGAACATGTGTGTGTGATTTGTGGTGTGCAGCACATACCATTTAATTGACACAATTGCCTTCTTCTGTTTGGTGCAGGGTTGTTTTCTACTGGGGGAGAACCAGGGAGCAATTGAGGGCAAGATTTGAGAAACAGCTGGGAAATGCAGCTTTGCAGCAGTGGAGGGTACCAGGACAGTGACTGTTCAGTATTGGTTCGAGCTAAAGAAGGACATCTCTCTACCCTATATTCTGCACCTGGCACTCTCTTCTGGCAGGCAGCCATTCACCTGCTTCCCCATTTAACCCCATGCTGCTGCCCATCCAATCCTAAACAGCATCCCTTGCATGCCTTTCTGACAAATATAGAGATGTCAGTAGCACTTTTATTCACTGGAACCCTTAGTTCAGGTGGGGAGGCCCAATGGAAAATCTAAGAAGTGAAAAATAATATTCATGAGTAGCAAATACTGGTATGAAAATACATACCATTTGCTTAGTTGTTTTAACACATTCTGAAGGCAATGGCATGAATATGAAACTGTATGAGTGCATCCAATGACAACCAAAGAAACCGTTCTGAACCATGTAGTTCGTAGAATTAACAAAATAAGGAACAATGAAAAATACTGTATGTTTAAAACTATACCAAAATAGAGCAAAATGTACTGTATACACAGGTGGACTTAAGCTCCACACAAACATCCTCTTTCCACAGTATACTGAGGTAGGAACAGTGCCAGAGCGACACTTCATTTCAATTTCAAATTTGAGGCCCGACTTTGACCTTTAAGCAGAAAAAAAATAGTTACAGGCTTACTCTTAGCTTCTTCCTCTTTCTTTCCATTTGTCATTCTGCTTGTCAACACACACTCCTCATCTTCATGTTTTCCCTCACGTTGATTCTGAATTTTCTTTTTCTTTCCCTTTCCTTTCTTTGCTGCCTTTTTGTATCCTCTCTCAACCACATCTTCTGACGACTTCCCATATCTCTTAATGACTAACCGTAAGTGACTTGTACAGCTCATCCTTGGTTGCTTCCTGTTTCCTGTGGCCTTTGAGCAGTACTTCCTGCCTCCCGGCTACAAGTTCTTTGGAATGCCACCTTTCATCATTATGGAACATTGACACATCTGTCACCAAAAAATGTGAGAGCGATTCTCTTTGCTGTTAAACTGTCAACAAGGCTGATTGTGTGAGAAAGAGGAGGAATGAAAGCAGGAGGGAAAGTGAGAGAAGTGAGAAAAAAGGGTGTGGGAAGAAAATTAAGAATGCAACCATTAAACACACATTACTCCACAAAGGTTTGTTAAAGAACTTTCTCTTCAACATTTTAAGTGTAATTAGGGTGTCATTATTTTTTGGTACAATTTACTGTAAAGGACAAAAAAAGAAAGAAAGGAACCATATGCAGTTTAAGCATAGCAAGCAATTTGTGATCTTGAATAACTTTTACTAAAGTGTCAGATCTTAAACAGGCAAAGTAATGCAAGTTTTTAAAGCTTTATCAGCATGTTGACTCCTTAAACCTGAAATAATTGATCCTTACAAAGCAAGAGGAGAAGTTGATAGCAAAGCAACTTCAGAAATGCTGTGAATCCGAAGATGGAGGTCATGCTAGAAACAGTTTTAAAAACTGTTTGCACACATGATTGCAGCCCTGACAATTTTCAGAGTGGCAGAATGTTAGACCAGAAATGTCCATTACACTAGCCCCCAGTTATAACATCAGAAAAACAGAAGAATGATAGAAAGGTTGTTTACATGGACACATATGTCTTCAGTCTTTTTTAAATCATTTAGAAATGTAAACATAAATTAATAAAGAGAACCTAACAGTTTTGTACTTAAACGCCATAAAGCATATCATCAGAATGAACTAATTTGATATCATGTCAAATTTTACAAAACATAAGAAATTATGACATTCTGAGGCAGAGACTGGCAGCACTTAGTTGTCCTCACTGAATTTAACAAACAGGAGTGAAGCGTTATCAAGAAAACAAAAATCTCTTCTGAGGTCTTCATCAGAAAACAGTATCTGTAACAGAATGCTTTGCTGCCTTCTCTTTCCCAATACCTCCACTGGCATAAAGCAGAAAAAAACATCTATTCCAAGGAAATCATCAGATTAGCTGCATGGTCATTTTGTCTATTGATCAGATTATCAAGATGTTTACACCATTCCCCTAGACACGACTTAGAGTGTCTAGAGTTTACAAGATGCTTCTTTATTCTGATTGGACCATGAATCTGATTTAAAATGGTCCATGTACTTGGGGTGGTGTGTAGCTCAACGGGTTGAGCGCCCGCCCCATGTGCAGAGACTATAGTTCCTCGTTTGCAGCAAGCCCATGTTCGATTGCAGGCCTGGGAGACCTCACTGTGTGTCATTTTCTGCTCTCTCTGACCCCTTTCTTGTCAAGCAACCGTCCAGAAAAGGCCACTAAGGCCACTACTAGAGCCCCCCCCCACAAAAAAAAGTACCATGCTGAGGTTTATTGGTGAATATAGACCCCCAGAGCATTAAGAGTGCAAGTTAATAACAGTTTCTGCTTTATGCTCTTTAATGCTGACTTGCATCATTCTCCATTTGCTTGTTGATGCTATGCTTACAAATATTCTGAGTTTAGTATAGATGTCAGCACAAAGCACTCATCGCAGATAGGATTATCCTGTGCTATAAACAAAATACAGTGATATAAGCAATACACTTTTTGCATTATGTCCAGCCTCTTTTGCAGGTGTCACTTTGGAAGAACTTTATTTTTGGGAGCGTAATTTATATGTTGAGTGCTAAAAAAGTTGGGAGCCAATTTCCATCCATCCATTTTCTAAACCCGTTTAATCTAAGTCAGGGCCATGGGGCGGGGGCTGGAGCCTGACACAGCTGCTTCTGGTGAGAAGCCGGATACACTCTGGACAGTGTACCAGCCTATCACAAGGCCAACACAGAGACAAACAAACATTCACTCTCACACTTACTTGATACCCAATTTTCAGCACCTTTTCCAGACATTCTTTAGCCTTCTTGCATGAAAATAGCCAGTAAAACTGTCACCTAATGCCAGTTACATTTCCAAAAAGTTAGGAGACTGTGAAAAATGTAAATAAAAGCTAAATTTAATACATTGCAAATTTCATAACCCAATATTTGGCTCACATTAGAGCATAGAAAACTTACTGAATGTTGAAAGTGATACATTTTCATGAAAATATTTCTTCATTTTGCATTTGATGACAGTTGCAGGTCTATAAAAAGTTGCGACAGGATCATATTTGCAGGAACACTGGGTAGCACCCTCTCCTCTTTCAACAACAGCCTGTAAACACCTGAATACTGACGAGACCCGCGTTTGGACTTTTGAGGAAGGAATGTCCATTCTTGTGTTATACAGCGTTCTAGCTGTTTAACAGTTCTGGGTCTTTTTTGTGGTATTTTGTGTTTCATGATTTGCTAAATGTTTCCAGTTGGTGAAAGGTTTGGACTGCAGGAAGTCCAGTCCAGCAGCAAGACTCTTATTTTACAAAGTTATGCTGTTGTAATAGCTACAGTGTGCAGTTCCACTTTGCCTTGCTGAAAAATGCAATGTCTTCCCTGAAAAAGACATAATCTAGATGTGAGAATATGTTGCCCTAAAACCTGCATATACCTTTCAGCACTAGAGAAACCATTGCAGATGTATTCCATCTGTATCAGGCCTTATGGAACTGTATGTATCAGTTCCATAAGGCCCGTACACTGTGAGCTTTGTCACTGAGAAGATGATGGTATTTCCTTATCGTGTACACATATGGCTTCTTTTTTCCATGAAGAGCTTCTACCTGCATTTGTGGATGGTACAGTGAACTGTGTCCACAGTTTTGAATGCAGTTCCACATGAGGATCCAAAGATCATGGAAAATATTTATTCAGTGTCCTGTGCTCTGGGATGTTACTAGATTCTATGAACATTTTGATAAAATGATGTACTGTAGATTACTGAATATTCATTCTGTGCAATATCAAGATGAAGATCGTTATTTTGAAATTGCTACATAATTTGTAGATGTATTTTTTCCGTTTTTATTTTTTTTTGCAGATTGCTGAACCACTGCCCATCTTTGCTTCTGTTTTCATGCTCATGTGCTGAACTTTTGCCATTTAATGGATTTAGCTACATGTTTCTCCAGCTGTCTGTCACTTTCTCTTGCAGCCGTTTGTAGCCCCCTACCAAATTTTTTCTATGTTTTTCTATTTTTCTAATCTCTTCTATGTTTTCTTTTTTCTTCTGAATTTTTGTTTTTAATTTTTGTTTTAAATTTTTTTATTTTAAATTATGCTTTTCATTCTTTTACTTTTTAATGCTTCTTCTGCACTGTAATGCTTTTAATGTTTTATGTAAAGCACTTTGAATTGTTTTGTAACATGGAGTGTGCTATACAAATAAACTTGCCTTGCCTATACAGCAGTCACTGACACAAGTAAGATTAAATGGTAAAAACTGGAAGAGGGTGACATACTGTAGATTTAATAAAATACTGGCTAGTTCTAAAATAACATTTCACATGATGTGTATAGAAAAATATAAAGTTATACAAAAACAAGAACTAAGGGACTCTGCTGACTACAAATAAAATGAAGCATTTGTATAACTTTATAAAGGGGAAAGGTTTACCAAATGCTGACTGTGCAGGGTGTCCAATGTTTAATGTCTTTATTTCTTCTTACTTTGTTCATGTTTTGAAAGTTTAGTTACATCAAGACATGTCTTACTTCTTAATTTAGAGCAAAACAGCGTTCTTCCCAGATTTTTACATACCCCTTTATATGAGAAGCCAGTGTCAAATCAACAACTTTAATGATTTATATGATGTGTTGAGGAAACCCTCTGGAAATGATATGATAATCTTTAGGAGTGGTAATAGCCTCCTAGATAGTATAAAAATTCCACCAGTAGCATCTCAGAAAGGGATTTACGGTCATTTCTCAATCTTTCTTTTAAATATTAAGATTTCTGGTTACCAACAGCAGACATACAACACCAGCTATGGGGAGGGAGACTGTTGCTCTAAGCCAGAGGAAGGGCGTGAGAGTAAAATAATACTAAAATCTACACCAAAGGAAGAAACGAGATGAAGAAAAAGAGTGGGAGGAAGGTGGGAGATGGAGAAGGGCTACCCAGGCGGGTGTTCCAGAAACCTGTCAAGGTATTTCCTTCTCCAAATACAACATTTGTGGGACTACACAGCTCTAGCGTGCAGATACGCATACATATATTAAATCCAACACATCATACTAAAAATACACACCAGTGGTCAACAGTACAGGTTTGATTTAACACATTCTTTGATTGGGTAGGTCTCAGTCCAGCTTACGATTTCCTGCACAGTACTTTTTGCCTGCCACAGCTGTATGAGAATACACACACAATCCAACTTAATGAAGCCATTCAATACCCCCATGAGCTCCAGAGTTTGTGAGCCTCCAGTATCTAATGCCTTTAACACCCCCATTTCACACATACTTTGGTCAATGTCTCGTCACTCCTAATTTTACTGTGCATATGCCTACATGTGCTGCCATAAATGTGTACACACCTACTCACACAGACACACACTATGTCCCACTGCTCTGCTTCCACGCCAGCTGTAGTCCGCCCAATGTGTTTACATAGCCTGCTGGACGGAGCAGATAGAGAGAGACAGGGAGTACTGGATGAACGGAGCATGGCTGTTTGTCTGGAGGGGCTTTCCTGTTCTCACAGGAAATGGCGAATGAAAAAAAAAAACTAAATTGAGGAAACCAGGAGCAAGAGAGGCAAAGGCAAGACGAAAATAAATAAGATCATAAAGGACATTATAAATGAATGACAAAATAAGATTGAGGAGAAGGAGACTTTAGCAAAGAAAAGGTCATGTGTGCTCATGAAGACATCTGTCCTGCTGTTCAGATAAGCCAAAAGATGGTGAATGCAGGACTGGAATCACAATCGGTACTCTTCTGCCGCCTCTTCCGCGCATATACTCCCTGCTGCCAGCGAGATCACAGATCAGACAGTTAAGCACACCTGCACGGCATCACAATGGAAATATTGCATTTTGAATTTTGACTTTGCCACATGCGATTGTTGACTCACAAGCTAAACCTCATCGGGGATTGTGGTCTCTTCAAGGCAAATGTCTCAACGTTTCCACAAACACACTAAAATCAAATCAACACAAAGCTTTGAGGACACTGATAGGGTTTACCTTTAGTGTGTAAGTTTTTCTATTACACTCCCATGTTTTGCTGCCATTGTGGTGAGTCTGTGGTGTGTAGCTTGTCCCCTCTAGTCATGGACAGGGGTTAACGCTCTGACTGGCTGTCTAGACCTGATGACTCCAATATGCGAGTGTCCATGTGCGTGTTTGATGATGGTGGAGAGAAGTAAACAACCATGAATCATTAAATATTGATTTAAAGCTGCTAATTACTCCTCAGTGTCCTCAGGTAAAGACAACAAAAGTGAAAAACTAGCTGGTCAAACATTTTCTGTGCTTCCTTGTTCTCCGTTATGCTTTGATTTTTCACTCATTTTTGCCTGTTTTTTAAATTCCCCAGAGTGCAGCATCTGGTAGACTTGCTTCTTATCTGTACTTCTTACAAGATAAAGGAATAGGACTCAACTATTTTTCAATGTAGAATTACACTGATGCATGGCGCTTTTTTTCATCCTTTAAAAGAGCTGCCAGAACTCATGATCCCAACAATTTTACAGCTTTCTAAAGCTGGTAGACCTAAGAACAGGTAAGAACAATTACGCTTCTGCAGCAACTGTGTAGATGTGAGAAAATAAGAAGAAAATTTGGTCCCCTCTATTGCTCCCTATTTACACTCTCCCTGCAACCACTTCAGTCACTTTCTATGTACCAACATGTGCAATACTATGAATGCCTTGAAGGAGAGGCTGTCTGTAAGAGTGTGCAGTGTTTCCATGGCATCTTTCCCATCTTTATGACATATCTATGATGAAATTTTCACCCCAACTTGAATGGTTCAGAGGCGGTATCAACTTTTACTGACTTTACTGTGTTGGTACAGATCAGTTTATATCTAGCCTTCGCCTGACCTGATGTGTTCAGTTACAGATACAATGTAATCCCAACAAAAATAGGATAATGGTTAGAATGTAGAATAACATGTCGGTTTATCATGATTTCCCAACATTTCCACTTATGTCTTTGTTTATTCCTGTTATGTGCAGTCGTCTTTGTGCTGTTGCAGTTAGGAAGCTAATCGTCTCTTCTTGGAAGGCACTCCTCTCATGCAGTATCATGCATGCTTCCTCCCACCTCCAACAGTCCTTACTACATTCCTGTATCTGTTACGATTCTAAAATGTTTTTTTTTTCTCTCTGCATGCTACACTCTCTTTTTTTGCTCCTACTCTCTGTTAAGACAGGGGCCTCTCAGCAGCTTGTTTAACCTGTGATAAGGATTGAAGGGGAGACAAATATTGTTGCTCAATGACGGCCAGCACAAGCTGTTCTCTTGCTCTGAGCAAAAAGCACACATGAAAGAATCAGGGAAAGTGAGTAAGTGTGAGAGGCGGCGCAAGAAAGTGATGCGACATATAATTGTCCTCTAATGAAACATAAACAGTGCAGTCTGAGGGAGTGTGTCTGGGAAGGGCCCCTGCTGTCTAAAGGCTATGCTCTCCAAGGCTCTTAATTATGACTAAGGAGGTCGGTCACGCCTCCTCTAACCTGCCACCAAATACTTTAAGTATTGTAAATATTGTGTTTGTTTATATGTTTGCATGGTTCCTTCGCAAGGTGGTGTGTTTATGTATCCCGTGTGCGTCAGAGAAAAGTATAGAGAATGCAAACCTTGCAGGGACTTACTGCTCTAAATGTTACAGACTGTATGATACAACACCTTAGTGCAGATGTCCACCTGTGTTTTTACACCCTGTGCTGGTCACACTCACTTGGCGCACTGTTTCTTTTTATAACCATGTATTTTATTCTTTTTTTCAGCACTGATGGGGAAACCACAGCTGTCACATACCTCTGTTTCAAGGGTCACACTTGTTTCAGGAATATGTTTCTCAGGAGTGACTGTCCTTTTGTTTTCTAACTTGTCCTCTGGGTGCCCCAGTCCCACTGGACCTCCCACAGTCAAACACAGGCGGTCTAAGAATGCTAAGAAAGGGTAACAACTGAGAAATGCATGTTTCATTTTGTTCTGCAAACTTGTTTCACAGTTGTTTATCTAAAGCAGGTGTGTGTCCATAGACTGTGCATGTGTGGGAAAGTCACTTGTGGCCAAGCTAGGTTTAGCTTAAAGAAGGGTATTCTGAGCCAAACAGTCTGACCACAAAAGCCAGACTGACTAACCTCAGTGTCTGGGTGGCTGGTCTAAACCTTGCCGACAAAGTCCTAATCAGCCAGCCCATTTCACACTATTATAGCTACAGTGGGGAGAGGACGGAGTAGGAGTAAGATTTAGAAAGAAAAGGAATAATCAGAATTGCTGCAACTGTTGAGGTATTAGTGTTTTTGCCCCC
>JAPMNP010727083.1:0-16662 GCA_029874935.1 Atherina boyeri
AGTCAAGTCAAGTGACAGAGGTGAGAGAACAAGTAGAAGTCTGGGAGGTGAGTGAGAATAGAATGAAGGTGAGTGAGAGAAAGTGTACACTTAAGTAAATTGGAGAATGAAAAGGTGATAATGATTATTTGAACACAGAAAAATATGGAAATAAGACAGTGTGGCTGGCTGCATAAAAGACTAATAGGTTTTGGAGGAAATGGTGTTCCTGCTTGTCCGCCTGCCCATAGGCCCAAACAACTGCGGCCAGTCTCGTTATCTCCACTGATTAAATATAGAGCAACAAATTACTTCCCTCTGATGTTTCTGCTGAACATAGGAGGCCATAATTACTGCTCTTTCTGCCTTTCCAGTTCAGCACCCTCCTGTTAGACGGACACATCTCTCACTTTCACACACACACTCATAGCTTCTGTACAAACACAATCCTAAGTACACATCTCCTACCGGATCATTTGTATTACCAGACCACTCACATGCCCACCTGACATAGATTGTCACAGAGAGATGTGACGGAAATGACAAAGAGACTCTCTTCTGGCAGCTTTTACATGTTCTTACATGTAATCAGACAGACTGCAGGTGACTATTTCATGTCTGATCACCTCAGGTGGGAATTCTCAGCAGCTCTGCTTTCATCCTATGGGAGGAAGAGTGGATGACTCAGGTCAGGGAGGAATTATGCCTGGCCTGACACACTGGTCTCACTGGTATGAACACAAAAACAGATGAAAGAGAGGCAGAACAACTGCAGTCTATTCTCCTGTTTGCAGGAGAATGAAGACGTGGAACTGGGGTGAGGAGGGTGAAGGGGCGAGGGGTCTTCCCAGGCTTCCAGAGAGATGTTCTACCAACCCGTATGGTCTGATAAACACAGAACAAAACCAAACCAAACCATCACACCATCCAAGCAACATTTAGGGGTGTGGGGTAACTTTCCTCTGTTACTATGGCAACTCAGAATTCGTTGTCTTTTCCCTCCTCTCAGAAGAGCAGATGTGTGCAAACACATGCTTGTGAACTGTGCTCAGCCATTGGAGCTGATGGCCCCACTGCAACTTGTTGATAGCTCCCTCTGCTCTGAGCAGATCTCTGATAAAAAGCGTTTTGCACACATGATGGAAAATGGAAAAGAACACGGATCTGCACAGCTCAACGTCTCACAACAGCCCAAAGGTGTGTAATTATACCTTGCTATTGGAAAAATGGCACAGCTTCTCCTCAGGTTAAGAAGAACTTCTTGAGAATTAAACAGAAACTTACAACCTTATGTGTAGCAAAAACTTTGTTTTCAAAAAGTTCAAAATGCATACATTAGAAAATCATGGTATCCCTAGTCTAAGCTAATTTGCAATCCTGACCCCAGAAGGACCTGAGTTACATAAAATCAAAAACTATATAAATACAATTGCACAATGAATACATAAAATATATGCTCAAATATGAGTGGTGCTTGGTCATTTTATACACTGTGAATGTAACACACTTATTAATTTGCTTTATTTTGTAGTCATTGTACATCATAATGCTGTCACTCTGGTTATGGTTTTTAATATTTCTGGGGTAGCAAATTTAGAAAAAAGGTCTGGTATCAATTTGCACTTTTTCATATTTAGAGTGAGTGTGGTAGACTGAGCTTGTATTTGAAAGTTACAAAAAAAATGAACAGACAAGATACATTTAGTGTAAATAAGTTAACCAGTTCAATCACAGCAAAATATGCAATCTTCCACTACCAAATAGCTTAAAACTGTAGCTGCCTGTCCCTTGATTTCTTACGTAAGTGAATCTCAAAGAAAATAATATGCACATGCACTGTACAACAGAGGCACCCGCAATGTAAATTGTTAAAACCCGCATCATATTTGTGTAAACCTGGAAAGTTTCATGTGCTTTTTATGGTTGACACAGAACCATGATGAAAATAGAATAAAATTGAGTTTGTGTGTGTATTACTATTTCTAATTAAATTATTTAATGTTATATTTGATATGAAAAATATTTAAATAAGATATCTTGACATTTCAAGTGCTCTTGGGGATTCCAAGTAGCTGCTTAGTTTGTTTAAGCTTTGGACAAGCTCTGAGCTTGTCTGTGTGTAAGGTTAAAAATTTTTAATTTTAGTGGAACCACAAGGTCACAAAACACCTGCAGAGCCCGATCATCTAAGTATCTACAGCTAATTTGAAGACTGAGTGGGGAAAAAAAGAGAATTAATTAAATTTTCTAAACTCATTACATTAAATTTCTTAAGAACATGGTGATAACGTGATTTAATTGGATTTCTGTTCCAGGATCTTAATTGCCCAATTATAAATGATCCTAAATGGCTTTAGAGGTTACTAAAAAAAAATACCATCAAGTGCATGAAACTATTTGCTCCATGAAATGGTAATCAGCCCTGAAAGAGTATGAATTAATGTCAGTTTGATCCCCATCTTAATGTGTTTCTCAAATATTTAATTGAAAAATTCAACATTAGACCAAGATATTCTACTCTTGCTACTTGTTCAGTATGTTACCCATCGACATTGAGATTCAAATCATTGCTCTTACACAAAGATCAGACTCCCAAAGAGAAGCAACACTGATTTTCTCGGATTAAGCCAAGCCAACTTTATTTATAAAGCACTTTACAACAGCAGCTACTGAACACAGAGCTGATTACGTAGCTTGATTAAGATTACGTGGGAGACCGGAGTTTACAAACCATGTAATGGGTTGCAAATGATGTGACAACTGTGTACAAACTTACATAATATTTCTAGCTATATAAAACTATATCATCTGCATACATAAAAACCTGCACCATGGCAAAAAATTTTTTTAAGAATTTATTTTGTGATTAATGAATGGAACCAATTTTAAAAATACTTGTATCCAATAGATATTTCAAAAGTAAAAAAGGAATACTTCCAGCCAAATTACTGACATAATCCATAGAGATATGTTGAGAGTATGATTTCCCACAGGCATAGCTATGTTACTGTCTTTCACTGTGTTGCACCCCTGAAAATCTAATAAAATCTACAGTTGTGACAGCTTTCTGTTTATTATCCTCAGAAAAAGAAGTAAATGTATTTTTTCAACAACCAGAAACTGCACTTAGGTACCGTTTCCTCCAGCTTCTTTTGGGTCTGTTTATTATTGCAGTTTGATCAAATCAAACCATGAATGCATTTCTTCATTTTTCAATCCCCCTATAGACTATGTGAGAACAAACTGTGGTGGCTTCCAAGCGCTTTTTTTTATTTTTGTATTTTCAAGTGGGTACTGATCCACTATAACGGGTTATAAAAACGGAGTTGGAAATTAGAGTTGAGCCATGGGACTGACTGAATTACTTTTAATGAGCCATTAAAAGTTTTGATGTTTAATCCAAGGGAATGAGGGGGGAAATATATTAAAACTCGTAACTGATATAATTTCTAAACATGATGACACCTCAGGGTAATAGCCTTATAACATGGTACAGGATCTTTTAAAAAGTACCAAAAAACAAACAATTTAAACATTGTGAAATAAAGGAACAATTCATCAAATTCCCAATGAAGAAAATTCCTGCAATTTTCTTTTTCTGAATCGCTTCTGTGCAACTCATCCAAAATTGATCAAACTAATAATTTAGAGCTAATAAAGATTATCTCATTAGCTTCAATAAAGCAAAATTTGCTCTTTAACAGCAGTAAACAAGATGTCTTGTAGGGTAAAATAAGCAGACACAGACAGATGGACAGACAGACAGAAGGAGACATGTGGAGGAGGATCTCAGTGAGAGAGAAAGAGATTGCTTGTTCTCCTGCTGCTTCCACCCTTGTCTGCCTCCCATAATGACACAGCACTGGCCATCTAATGACACGGTGGAAAAGACTAAAGAAACCCAAATCAGCACAGCACTGCCTCATAACCTCAGTACTGAACTCAGAAACTACAGTCACAGTGGTGAGGTCCAAAAAAAAGAGAAATAAGGTAATTAAGATAAATAATCTTTCATTATTATGGAGGTTTATTTTGTTTAGTATTTAAAGAATGTGGGACAATCATTTGGAAAAACTGATGATAGCAATTATCGGGTCCCTAACAACTTCAAAGTATGTTGCCTTTTTAATTTGTTTGGACGTATTTTACTGAAATTGTTGAACATATATTATTCTTAGTGAAAAAGATTTGCACACAGCTTTTAATACCTCCAAATTGCTTTATGATACTGAAGGTTTCTACAGGAAACTCAATATGTGAATCATGCCAGTTCAGTCGATATAGCATCTACTAGTTGTCCCAGATTGGTTAGTCACCACCCTGATCTCTTTACTGAGTTGTTTGAGCTGTCTTTAACAAGTTTGTGGGCTTTGGGGAAACACTTTTTTTTCCTGCCACAGAAGGCAGCTGTCATAAGGGTTGCAGCAACCATGAAGAGTATGATTATTCTGCAGCTGTGTTTAGGTGAGTGAAAAATGGAAAGTACCATCCTTGTGAATGCAAGGACCCATGGTTTCCCACCAGTACACTGCATTATAACAAGATGATTCACACTATTCACTTCACCTCCTTTTTGCTTTCATATCATGTCTGGTCATTATTATTGGTGCCACATACTATTTGTTGCAATTAACTGCTTTTACTGTGGGTGTTTGCAATTTGTGCAAATTTGGCAAATATTCCAGTCTCTCAATGTGCAAAACTGATACATATCCCGAGCGACTTACAGCAGTAATCGCAGCAAAAGATGGCGTTACAAAGTATTAACTTTAGAGAGGCTGAATAATTTTGCACGCCCAATTTTTCAGTTTTTTATTTGTTAAAAATGTTTGAAATATCCAATAAATTTTGTTTCACTTCATGATTGTGTCCCACTTGTTGTTGATTCTTCACAAAAATTACAGTTTTATATCTTTATGTTTGAAGCTTGAAATGTGGCAAAAGGTTGAAAAGTTCAAGGGGGACGAATACTTTCGCAAGGCACTGTATGTAAGTGGCCCGAGTGGGTTAACACTTATTAAAAAAATGTATATATATATATACTACAATCGAGTAGAGAGCAGCTGTGAAATTCAAAAGGGAAGCATGTATGAATTAGCAAAGATTTATTAAAGCAGACAACATCAAACTTGGCGCTAGTCAAATAAATTACCATGGATGGGGATTAAAAAACACAAACAAATCCCCTAAAAAAAGAGATAAAAGAAACATAAAAAGAGATAAAAAAATGTAAACCCTCAAAACTAAAAGTCCAATAAAATACCAAAAGGGAGAAACCCATAAAAGTCCCAACGGACAGCTAAAATCCCATTGGAAACCTTGGCGAGTGGGTGCTAGATCTCCACTGCTGTTGGCTTGTCTAGCTCTGATGTCACCCTCTGACGACGTGGCCCAGAAACACGTAAAGCGGGTGGTAGTATCTGGTTCGTTGCTAATTCTGTTAATCTCCAGAATGTGGCAGGGTGAAGTTGAGGGCCCGGGCGAGGTTTGAACCCTAGACTCCCGGGTGAAAGTCATGCACGCTAACCAGTCGACCAAAGGGATATCCCTGTGGCCAAGTAGCCAGGGCGCATCAGTTGGAGGCATAGTGACAGGACCGTCAACTGTCACACATATTCAGATCAAAAAACAAAGTGGTGCATCAATCCATGTGATGGCAACGGAATGGATCTGTAGACCTTTTTTTTTCTATAGCACAGCAGCTTCTATGCAACTGGACAGTGGCAACTCATATATAGTGACACGAGTATCCCCTGACCATGTATATTCTTCTAACCATGTATTGTGTAATATCTGGACCTAACCATGCATCATAAATATAAGCCTTACCATCTGACTCCATTTACAAGAGAGAGACAAGTAGAAAAGTGATGAATCACAGGTCAGAGGGAAGTAAAGTGAAGGGCTGTATGAAATAGTCAAGAGAGCTATCAAACATGTTGCATCAAAGTCCAACGTCTCCCACCAACCTTTCTTTCTATGAGCATCTTTGGCTAAATCAATGGTGTGGAACATGAAGGAGTTAGTTGTGATAACACATGTAACAAGACTTAGATGTGTAGAGATGTTGAATATTCACATGATGATGAAGCTCACATAAGCTTAAGCTCTGTTCTTTTGAGAAGTAAGTGAGGAAAGTTCAATATTTGTACCTTTTTTTGTCTTCACTGGGAGAATGCATTGGCCAACATTTCTACATACACCTTCATTAAATCCGGATGATCCCAATGCATCCTTAAGATCACAACAGCTTGTAGTGTCAGTTTCTCATTGATCTTGGGACAGAAACCCCTAGCTAATATGTGGAATGTACTTACTTACTTACTTGTAGGCTTGGAAAGATTTTATGACTCTAGTTGTTCTTCAAAAATTACAAAATTAGAATTAATGTAGATTTAAAGGCTCTCAGTTTTAACTTGAGGGTATTCATATCCAAACTGAATAAAGGGTTAAGGAATGAAAGTTCTTTGATAATTAGCCTACTCTTTCTCAGGGGTGCAAATATAATTGGATAAATTAACATAATCATGAAATCATTTTTCATTTATTCTTCAATACTTTATTGAGAACCGTTTATATGAGATGACTGCCTGAAGTCTGTAACCAAAAGAATTGTTTTCCTTCTTTGTCATTTCTTCACAAAGTGTTTACTGCAGCTGTCTTCATTTTTTTGTTTGGTTTTCAGGAATTGTTAAACTGGTGAACCATTTGGAGAATATTCCATTTCATCGACATATAAAGGCTCTTTCACTGCATGCTTTGTAACATTGTCATCCAAAACTGGGCCAGGGTCCAAATCATACCTTATTAAACCATTGTGAGGGTGAGTGGTAGCTGAATGGTTACAGAGGTCAATTAGACACAGATTTAAGAAACCCAGGGGATGAAATATTATTTCTAAATGTAAAAATGTGAAAAAAAAGTCTAAGTGGGGGTAGAAGTTTTCATTTTTTTATTTTGTATTTAAAAGAAGGGACATTTAGAATGCCGTTCGTTTATAAATTCAGGTCAGATAATGACTCTATGAATAAATATTGACTATCATCAGATAGTTTGTTTAAAGGTGGTGAAGAGGATTTTCCAGGTCTGTGACAGTTGGACTCATTTTCAAATGATACATGCGGATGAGACCGCCTCCTCCCCCACCTATCCTCCAATAAAACGCCTCCCTCTACTAGGCAAAATCTAAAGAGGTTGATTGACGTGCCAACGACCAATATTAAACAACTCAGGGTCGTTTTCAATTGGCTACTGTTTTTTGGGGCCCACCACGTCCACACTTTATATTTCTTTTTACTTTTTTGTTTTTGTTTTTCACAAGTAAGGGGCTGCTACATATCTCTCCAGTAGGTTTTAACAAAGATTAAAATTTTGTTAAAAATGAAAAATCCTCTGTACCACCTTTAAGATGAATGGGTACAAAGGGGGATAATTTGTGGTAAAAAAAAAAAAAAAAAGTTAGGACAGAAAAAAAGGTTACACAGAATAATAAACCAAAACAGATAAAGTACATAAATTGCACATCCCTGCAGGCCTGCTCTAAAATCTTAAGAGAGGGTTAGGTGTTCTCTGCTTCATTCAACCAATAGCCAAGAGGACAGTTTGTCCCTGACCCAGATACACAGCCATCACATACATAAGAGAGCAATAATGGCAGGTGCAAAGAACGAGACTGTGTGTACATTTCTCTGCTCAACAAAAAATCTTTTGTTCAAGGCAAGTCTTTTACTTTCAGTCCTTACAATGCAAAGGTTTGTGTGAATGAAGAATCAAAAGAAATGAATAGCATTTCTTCAATACCACTCCCTGCTATCATAGAATTGATTTTAATGCTTCAATGAAGCCGGCAAGCACTTTCATAATAACATAATTATAACTCAGGCCTTTCAAAAGTCTCTTATTCTCTTCATTTATTTATCAGTGCATAACTAAGAGGAAAAGAATTCTCACTAATTTATAGCACCGCTGCATATGTATTTCCACAGTTTCCTACAACTGCTCTTTTAATTCCATCGGCCATGATTGTTCACAGGAAATATGTAACATAATCTAAAGGTATACTTGGAATAAGTACGCATTTATTGTAGTCGTTGCTCCGAACCTTTTCCTTAATAACCCTCCCATAGATTAAAACGATCTGTATGTCATCGGTGGAAGTGTTCCAGCCATCGCCCACCCCTAATCCATGATGTAACTGGCCTTGCCTCACCCTTCCTTAGGACGATCATTCACTGCGTGTTCATGATTAAAGGAGGATCGGCTGATGCATTTACGCAGTCTTCTTTGTTCACCCAAAGAAGAAACTGTACACAACCGTTTTCCCAGTGGATTACAGCTCCTGTTTACTGTTGAATTCACAGAAAAGCACCTTTTGGACTTATCGCTGACTTTTAAAACACCCTTGCATTACTTTTTTTTAATCATGAAACTTGACCTAGTGCACAACTCTACTGACAGTCATCCAGTGACATCCTATCTCCTGCATTAGCTCCATTCCTCCATAGACATTTAACATTTGATTGGATTAGCATGAGATTTTCATTTTTCTCCACAGCAGTCTTCAAGTCACCTCTTTAGAGGATGATGTTCAAAGCAAAAAGAGTGAAACATGAGAGGGATCCTCTTTGTCTATCCCTGGTGTCTGAGGTTTCTTGCATTGCAAAGACAATTCCTGCACACAAGGTTAACTTAGTTTGGGAGTAAGGGAAATACAATTAGTGGACTACTGCGTTTGTGATTGTGTGCAAAATTTTGGCACAATTTTCTCCAATGCCTTGGGGCCTTCTGGCTAAATTGCACACCACAAGACCCTGAGAGTGGTCAGAAACATGCTAGCTAACCCAGTAGCTATGTTACTATTCACAGCAGGAAGGCACTTAAGTGTTGACAGTGCTCATCTAAATCTGAGAGGCTGGTTAGGATATTCAATTTAAAGGCCTAGTGACAGCAAAAGATGCCCTAGAAATGAAACAGACACCAACCCTGCTCCAGCTCTGTTCTTGCTGAAGCCTCAGGCTATTGTTCATTGAGAAATTAAATGAGAAAGGGTACAGCTACTATCTGTCAAAAACAGTATATGTTTGTATATTTTAAAGTATATCTTCTAAGTAATGTGCAGCAACAGGATGGATAGACTGAAGGGGTACAATGTACATTTAATACATTCTCACAGTGTAACCAAACAGTCTCTCAATCTGCCTTTAGGCAGCCTATTGTCTTTCCAGAGCAAAGCTTTTTCACAAAGAGAACAGTGAGAGAACTTCTGTTCATAACGCTCTTGTCATCCAGATCATGCTTTGAGTCAATGTAAGCCCTCCCATTGGTTCTCAAACAGACCTATATTTAATATTCAGCCCTACTTGCAACCTATCCTCTTCACCAATAATTAGAATGTCACTTTTAGAAGCGGATGATTTGCTTTTATCACACTGTCAAAGCCCCAAGCTTCCCATCAACCATGCAAATCCCTTGGTTAATTTAATTGGCAAGTGCGTGTATTTAGGCAGACCTCAGCCTGGATGTTTTCTGGGAATATTACTGTCAAGATATACACAAGTTGCATTAAGGAGGATATGGGGTGTCCCAGTTCACTTCATATCTTTACTTACACTCAGAATCATAGATCACAGATCTTATTTCATCGTATTCTTCAAGTGTACCTCAATGTAAGTTTGGGTTCGGCAGAGTAAAAATTATACTTAAAAAATTCATATGTCCACATTTCTGGATAAAGGTTTGCATCATCTTTCTAAAGTGCTGCAAGACTGAAAAAAACAAGAAATCTGAAAAGATGCACCAAAGCATTGTAAAACTAACTGACATGTATATTGGCAATATTGATGGATCATGCTCTTAGTTGGCTTCACTAGCTTAACACTTGATAGGAGGAATTAAGAGTGTGGAGAAAAAGGATGGTGCAGAGCTGACAGAGACAGTGATTGAGGGAGAAATGATGTGGAGGCGGCAGCCAATAAGAAATAGTTTTAAGGACAAAAGCCTGTAATTTGAATGGCAATCTTAGGATGCTCCCACTGAGACCATTATGGAGCTGGGGAAACTGTTATATTTCAAATCGTTAAAAAAGAAGAAGAAAGAAAAGTCATTCGATTGAATCTTTAATGGCAGTCTTGTGTTTGTTCATGGCTGAAAGAACTGGTATATTGCTCTGCAATGTTGAAATTAATTCATTACTGTGACTGTTCTCAAATGTGTAAACCTGAGTTTACTGATAAACAGGGTGTATCTGGGATAGGAAATAGGGAAGATTGTGTGACAGAAATTGAACATTTTCCATTTATTCATTAGAAAATACAACCAGCCAAAAAGAATCCATCAATTTTTAGGCTAGCTAGGAAGTAATTTAGGAAAAGACCAAACAGCTCCTTTGAGTGTCAAATCCTTATCAGCTTGTTGTGAAGATCTGCATTTAATTGTTTAGTCATCTGGCATTTTTCTCAAAACAGACGCCACTGACTCACTGCCAGAAAATATAAATGGTGCTGGTGTGATTAGAACAGGCTTCAAAATGTTCCTCCTTCTTTGTCTTCGACATATTTCTGTAACAGAGGGACAGATATTTACATAGTGATCAACTACCTACCAGGTTACGAAAATTGGCTGCTATAACCAAATGTTTCTGTGTCCAGAGAGATAACAACCAAATGTATTTATTTATGTTCCAAATTTGGCTAAACAAGACACAGCTGATGATAAAATGTCAAAAGAGGAACAACAAATCTAATCCGTTTTGGTTCTGAAGTTTATAAAAATGTCATGCACAGTAGGAATCAGTAATTGAACAATCAAGAAAAAATGTGATCCCCATGTGTGAGATGAATTATTAAATCAACATCCATCTCTAAAAAGTTTCTGCTGGAAATTTCATTAACAAAGAGCCCCTGAATAGAAACAGTTAAGTACCTTTAATATGTTTTAGAAGAGGTTTAGAAAAAAGAGGGGGAAAAAAAACGTTCCAAGGCACTTCAATCAGAAGCAAGATGCAGAAAAGAGTGAAAGAGGAGGCCTTAATGCTAAATAAGGGCGACATAACATTCACACACAGATGCAATACAAGATGAGTGGATTGGGCAACAGAGAGAATACCCACATTGGGTTTGCATTTTCCATGTTGAGAATGTGATGTTTGAGCCACCGTTTGGTCAAACTGTATAGATAAGAGCACCTGCACCACATAGGATGCTAGAAATGAACAAGAGCTAAAGATTTATGGAGCATGACAGATAAACTCTGTGATTCAGCTGTAATTAAGCTTCTGTCACTATCAATCACTTTCTGTCTAATCAGTCCATTTCATAGCTGCTATTACTCTGTAGGCACTGAGACCAAAACATAAACCTCTGTTTGACCGCTCTCCCTTCTGCCACAAGTATCTGAATATTTGAGGATGAAAGCAGTTGTGCATGAAGAGTGGCAAACACACACTTTAAAGATGGAAAAAGGCAAATTTCCAATTTCAGGAGTTAATTTTAACCCAACTATGATCTAGAACTGGTACAGATATTTTTTTTAATTTACAGTGCACATACATGGTTGACTTTTTCAACAGATTAAGGTGGCAAACCTGAAAATTATCACAAGGGAAATTAGCTTTTTCAATGATTCATAAAAAAAATCATAACAGATGAAAGAATTGGCTGTAGAAAAACACAAGTACACCCTTGACTTCAGAAGCTTGTAATTCCCTGTTTGAAAGAAGCAATTTGTGAGTATTTTGCATAGTTTCAAATCAGTATATGACATCTGGTCATTTGCACTTTTACCCATCGTCCCTGCACATTTTAATTCAGTTGCCAAAGGTTTTGGAGTTTTCTGGTGAGCCCTGCCAATTTCAAATCCCCACGCAACACTTCAATGAGATGTAAATCTGGGCTTTGAATAGTTCCATAAGCCACTGCTCGATGGATTTGTTCATGTTTATGAGTTTATCAGTCTGCTTAACTGTCCACTTGCAATTCAGGTTTACCGTTTGGTAAGATTGCTTCATGTTATCACAAGCAGAATTTATGGTTCACTCAGTAAGCTGATCAGTCCCCAGTCCCAAGCAGCCCCAGTGTGAGATTCTCTTAAAAAGAAGTTTGATAACATCGTGCATGGCAAACAACAGGTTCTCTTTTACTACAAGCCTTTTCAGCATTGACCATGTAGCACATTTATTTTAAAAATCTCTTTCACTTTGTAGACAAATGCACTTGATACCAGCTGTAAAACCTGTGAGCAAATTTGAGGCCTTCTTAGACTCAACTTTATTGATCCCTTTGGAATGACTCCCTCAGGGAAATTTACATGAAATTTCTGAAAGTAATTTCTGGATCAGTTAAATTCACAAATTGTTAGCAACTTTCTTTAGTCAGAAATTGGTTATTTATCTAAGATCTTTTTTATAACGCCTTGCAAAACAGATGAGGACCATAAACCTATTTTTTTAAATGGGTAAGAGAACTTCCATTGACTACCTATTTTTATTTACTTACGATGATTTTAGATGACCTGTAAAAGGATGCAAAATATTGTTTTATTTCTTTGGCTATAACTTCACTAGTAATAGCTACCTTTTCAAAGAGAATTCAGTGTATGTGTGTTGAGAAATATGTGAAATATGTCCACAGGGTTTATTCCCACTTAAATTTACACTGGCTGCATCCAGTGCACTGGATGTTGCAGCTCTAGAAAAGTGCGCTTTTGCTTGTATATTCATGTGACATACGACATGAACGGGCAACTCCTTGTTTTTTTGGACCCCTTTAAATCATCAAGACCAGGAATTTCCAAAAAAATAATAAATCCACACTATGTGCCACAACAATTTTGAGACACTTGCATGAACATGATCCTCTACAACTGTCTCAGCCGCCAATAAACAAACCAATTCAACTCATAGATACAATTTCTCTATACAACCATTTCCTTTCTGCTACATAAACTTGGTGAAATTGTGTTTTCATCAGCTGTTTTTTTTTTCTCTCCATTTTTATAAAGGGATGAGGTAGCTGCTCCTATTAGGGTTTTCCGGTGTTGGGTTTCCAAGAAGCAAGCNTGAGGTCACACTACACAGAAACACGAGTCCTTGGGCAATAGCTGACGAATTACAGAAGGCCAGGAGGAGCACAGCCAGAGAGACCAGACCGTTTAGGCTTCAACTGAGCATCCTGCAACCCCCGGCAGGGATGAAATAGGCTTCATGATGTTTTTATTGCTTGAAAGGATGATATGGAGGACCTAAAGCTTTACCGACAGACAAGACTCATATTGCATGTCATGAACAATGTATCAACCTTGTCTCTTTTCTAAATACAGTCACTGTCTGGACCTGGATTAGTTATCTCTGCCATGCTTTCAACAGCAAGTTCCCCCAATTATCTGATTTGAAACACCCACTCAAGTCCACAAGCGTTGGGCCACAAGTCTTTTGGGCCTCATTTCCACCTAGCAACAAGAGACATCAGGCATGAAATGGAGGTTAAAATGTTCCATTTGACAGCGTGATAAAATGATCAAATTAGGCAATGCATATGATATAGCACATCCAATCTACTAGCCTGTTAATGGAGTGTAAGCAAAGGTTAACTGTCAGTCACTGAGAGCACACATATGGACATTCTGGCTCAGGTGGCAGATAAATTCACTGTAAATCTTAGGAAATGTGTCACTGAGACAGACATAAACAGGCAAGACTGTAGGAATTCCCTCCAGTTTTAATTCTTCGCCTCATTGTTGGTGGATTCCACCTGGTGACTTTTGGATGATTCATATTTGCTCATTTGCCCAGATGGGCTTCTTGTATGGTAACAGAAACAGGTTTATTAGATGCCATGACAGCTTAGTTTCCATATTGCCTTTGGCAATGGTGATAGTTTACATTTTTAATTAGCAACGATGCTTGCGTGCACACCTGGAGAAGAGGAACCTGTTGCAGTATCCATCACAATCTGCTTTGCTGATATGAACATACACTAGCTTTTCATGCATCTAAATCATTATGACCATAGAGAGGGAATGCAGGGGCAAAGAAAATGAATACTTTTTCATGTAAAGGTGTTCTGATGCTTTTCTCACTCACAGATGCGCAACGGATTCAGTGCGCCGTGCGTAAACGCTGCAAGCAGCTGTATTCTTACCTGTCATCAGTCTGCCAGTCCCCGAGCAACAGGTCTCGGAACCGGTACCGAGGAGGCAGTGGGAGCACCTCCTTTTCCAGTTCGACCATGGTCCTCCTCTTTAAAACACTGAGATGGGGACAAATACCACCGCAAACCGCCCCTCCACGCAAAGGAGGTGGTCCCCTCTTGAACAAACTCCGCTCCTCTTTTTTCTGTTATTCAAAACGTAAATTAGTGGCAAACACATTGATGAGCCTCATGGCACTGTATTCGATCATCCTCCTTAGACAGAAAAAAAATAAACTTCCTTTTTCGTCTCCGATAAAAAGGTCGCTCTACTTTTCTTCACGCCGAGGCAACAGGTCGTGGATGCTCATCCGTTGGTGTGTAGGGAGGCTCCACTTTCAGACTACTGTGACAGCTGGAGAGCAACTGGTTGTCTCTCCTAACAGCATCCACCCTGCCTGAGCACCACATGGACTCACTGACTGCAAACGTGTAGAGAACAGTGTGTAGTTGCTTCGACTTTTCAATAAAGCAAAAACAAAAACGATCAATAACCAGCAAATAACTCTTAACAGTGAACAATGAACGCTCTCCATCGATATCTGCGCTGAATTATTACAGTAATACTGTTCTGCAATCTGCCACATACACACGTGATCCCCTGAAATGGCCATCATCCTGTGCAGACCTGCGCGGATCTCAGTCGTGAGTCTGTAACGACACTTGTGTGCATCCTTTTTATTACCTCTGCATGATGAGCTAATGTTTTCATATTCTAACATTGTTTTCTTGAATGTTACACGGCCAACTCATTAAAGAGTGGATTTAAAGAGATAATTCTTGTTGTGTTGGGAACTACCTTGCTGAAATATACATGAGAACACATCCAACTGATTTAGTGCCACGCTTTGGTCGTGCATATTCATTCTGAGACATTTAACACGATTCTGCACGGCTTGACAACTGAGCTCAGATTGCTGCTGTTCTCTCATCCATATGCTAAATATAATTAAGATACTCAGCCGGAGCAGAAGATGTAGCAACAACTAATATTCATAAAAAAAGAAAAAAAAATAGTACCAAATACAATAAGGCTAATGTTTCTCTGAACATGTGCTAAAGTTACATTTTAGCAGGTCACTACATGAAATCTGCATTTTAGAAGTCTCAAATGAATATTTTCTGACTGTAACTAATATATAAAAACATGCAATTAAGAAAACATCAACTGCAAACATCTGCCATTAAGCAGCAAACCCATAGTTTTGGAAAGCAGCACCACATACATGTTCTATATACACGAGTTTGTCTGCTACTCAACATTAAATTGGATTAATCTTGTAGAGCCTGTGGTCATAACATTAGGAGTAATTAAATTCAAATGGGGTGCTTAGGAAGACAGTTGACTACTGGGGGCTCCAGAAAACAGGTGTTATTCAAATTAACTTCCATTAATTAATAATAATCACCCATAACTCAGCTTTGATTAAACCAACCCTTCTGCAAGGTCCAAACAAAACATTTATACAAGGAGTTGAAAAGGTTAATTGCCTGATGATCAGTTGAGAAGCTCATAGATCACAAGAATTATTTAATATTTTTCAGATGGATGCAGATTTTAGTCTATGAGCAGCCTGATGTGTCTGAGTCGGACAGCTAATTCAAAATTCCTTAATCTCCTCTTGCTATTGAATGGTTTACTTACAAAGAAAGAAGCAGACTTTCCAGGAAGTGTTGTTCAACATATATCATTCAGGTTGCATCTATTTCGCCCTCTGGTGGTGATTAGGAAGCAAGCATACACTGCAAATAAGTTTCTTTATCAGTATAAATTGTGTGTTGACAACAACAAAAATGCTAGGGGTGCAGGTTACAGCACTAAAACAGACCTATATGGTTACATCATATATTAAATACCGTTGTATAATGCTTGGGCACAAAAAAAAAGAAAAGAGGTTGACAACAAAGCAAAAACAATCCAAGGGGGTGGGTATAGCTGTGTAGCCATGGTAACGGCAAAAAATGTCAGAGCGTATCAGCAGAGATGGTTCATGAGTTTTACACATCGTATAAACACCATTTAACCTAACATTATTAAAATGTGAACTGTGGGGACAATTAAAGCATGTTGTTGCAGAGGACAATAAGGCTTTGTCACATCAGATTTCCTCACCTGAAGTAAAACTAGGAGTGCAGAACATGTACAAACAAAGAGTAGAAAACAAGAAAATCCATAATCATCGTCCAATAAAAAAGGTCACTTAAAAAGATATAAAATTTTTTAGTCTATATTTGACACTCTCCTCCATTCAGTTGCCTTTGACGTTTTAGTCCAAAGTCACGTTGACAGAAGCTAAAGCTTCCACCGCCCAGCTGGGGTAATGATCAGAAGAGGGATACATTCGCTTCATGAATGTCCGTATAAACTCAGGGAAGCGGCCTTCAATGATGCTCTGTCTCACAGAGCGCATCAGAGTGAGCTGCAAAGAGAAATGTTTGATGAATTGAGGAAAAATACAATGTGATTACTATAGACCTGCAACAGGAAATGATCTGATGT
>JAPMNP010727097.1:0-12444 GCA_029874935.1 Atherina boyeri
CAATAAAAATATACACAGAAGTTCTGGATACTTTAGAACCCTCCACCTCCCCCGATTGGAAGATTTAATCAAATATAAGCACAAAATGTAAACAATAACATCATTTGGGGGCTGCAAATCCATTTTTTAAATGAGATTATCCTGGCTATATTATGGTTGTCAGTGATATAAGTATTTGAAATTAACATAATTTTTCAATGTCTTGCAACAACTTGAAATAAAGACGATACAAAATTCGTACATATGGCACCTTTAAGGCTCTTTGCCTTTTGTTACTTTGACAATGTAACATTAAAAGAAATAACCTTTTACTGTATGAGCTATTTGAAAAAGCCGTCGTCTGTTGACTTTGCCTTTAACATTAAGGATGTTTGATCAGGACTTTTGCATGCCATCATACATGTTTGGCATGCCAGGATATCCAGTCAGCTGCAGGTTGGGTTAACCTTTACCCTGCAACTTCTGAAAGACACTTTCAGAGAAGTGGGCTTGAATTTGTCACCTTGTGTTCACAATTTCCATCCAAATGAGTGTTTGGGGAGTTGACTGATTGGTTGAATTACAAAATAATAGAAAAAAAATATAGTGTGTGTGTGTAATAGAGTGTAATTTCTGTTTTTGGTCCAGGGCAAAGAAAACTCTATTTGCAATATTGATTTTTCTTCTTCTTCTTTTTTGTCCTCCTAGAAGTGATCAGTAAAACTCCAAATGAAGATGTTGATGTAAGAAAGAGTTTTAGGCGTGGAAGCTGTAGATCCAGTAAAAGGTACGATACTGTTATACACATAAAAAGCAAGAAGAGATCATTTTATCTTATATTCTAAATAGGTATATTTCCAATATACTCTCATAGGTCTCTCTTAGGCTCTGTTCGGCTGCGATCTCAGAGCAAGTTATCAAGTGATTTTGTCCCAGATGCAGTATCCGGCAGTCTCAAGATCCTTTCGGACATACAGGTCATACCAGAATGTTGAGGATGCTGTTGATGCTTAAATTAAATCATTAGACTGGCCACTAAGTTACATGCCAACCTGCTGACTAGACTACCTCTATCTCTCAATAGGTTCTTGATAATGATGATGATGATGATGATGATGAGCATAAAGAAACTGCTCCAGTTGCACGCATCCTCAAGTACAACCAGCCAGAATGGCCCTACATGCTGCTGGGCTCCCTGGGAGCTGCAGTCAACGGCTCTGTCAACCCCATCTATGCTGTCCTGTTCAGCCAGATTCTGGGGGTAAGAGTTCCAGTTCTTTTCATGATGAATGTAGTATGCTCTGTTTTATAAGTAAAACTAGTTTTCTTATGTATAAATTATTCATGTGCTCTATGTGTTTACAGACTTTTGCCATTCGTGACTTGAATGAGCAGCGGGAGCAGATCAATGGGATATGTGTTCTGTTTTGCATCGTGGCCGTGACTAGTTTCTTCTCCCAGTTTATGCAGGTTTTTGGCATCAGAATCATCCAAAATTCAAAACACGTGGAGTATTACATGCCATCTTATCTTAAACTCCCAATTTATGTCATTGGTTTTTGGGGGGAAAAGAATAAAGTAAAAGTAAAGTTCTTCTAAGTTTATGGGGTTTATATCGTGGATGTGTGGCCATATCCACAATATGAACGTGGAAGGGTTTTGTGAGTTGGCATGTCATGATCCATGATTAAGACATTTGTGGAAAAGAAGAGGAGAGGACAATGATTTAATTTGCAAATACAATGAGTCAGATTTATTTTTTCAGGGATATGCCTTTGCCAAGTCTGGAGAGCTGCTGACCCGCCGTCTGAGAAAAGTGGGCTTCCAGGCTATGTTGAAACAGGAGATTGGTTGGTTCGATGACCCTCGAAACAGTCCTGGAGCTTTGACCACTAGACTAGCCACAGATGCATCCATGGTTCAGGGGGTAAGTTGTGGTTTTCAAGCATATATTTGCATTTCACATTGAAATACAGTCTTTGCACGGCCATTACAATGTTTTCATTTATTTATTTATTTATTTATTTTTTACATTATTTCTGTAGGCAACAGGTTCTCAAATTGGCATGATTGTAAACTCTTTGACCAACATTGGAGCCTCATTCATCATTGCATTCTACTTCAGCTGGAAGTTAACTTTGGTAATTATGTGCTTCCTACCACTCATTGGACTGTCTGGTTTATTCCAAGCCAAAATGCTGACAGGCTTTGCAAATGAAGATAAAAAAGCCATGGAAGCAGCTGGCCAGGTAAGCCTCATTTCCATTGAGAACATTGCATTCACCATGTAAGTCCATGAATAGCAACAAATGTTATATTTCTGTTTGATCTCTTTTCCACAGGTGTCCAGTGAGGCTCTCACCAACATCAGGACCATTGCTGGCTTGGCCAAAGAGTCCTCATTTGTGGAGTCATATGAGGATAAACTTGAGCTTCCTTACATAGCTGCCAAAAAGAGAGCCAATATCTATGGAATCTGTTTTGGTTTTGCCCAGTGTGTCATCTTTATGGCATATGCTGCTTCATTCAGATACGGAGGCTACCTGGTTAGAGCTGAGGGCCTACAATACATGTTTGTTTTTAGGTTGGTAAAACGTTCACTTAATGCATTTAAAATCTTTTAATTATCAAACGTCAACACTGCCTTAATGTGGTCTGTGTTGTGTCTCTCCAGAGTCATTTCAGCTGTGGTAATCAGTGGTACGGCACTGGGCAGAGCTTCCTCCTTCACTCCAGATTACGCCAAAGCAAAAACTGCAGCTGCTCAGCTTTTTAAACTGTTGGACAGGGTTCCTAAAATCAGCCCAAGCCACACAGATGGAGACAAATGGGTTAGGGATTTTATTTAATGCACTTAAGAAAATATTAAAATTGTCTCAGTGTTATTCATGAGCTTTGTCATCCATCTTTAGGAGAGCTTCAGAGGCGATATCGAGTTTATTAATTGTAAGTTTACCTATCCAACACGGCCAGACATCCAGGTATTGAATGGCCTGGTTGTGTCTGTGAAGCCTGGTCAGACATTGGCATTTGTTGGGAGCAGCGGCTGTGGGAAAAGCACCAGTGTTCAGTTGCTGGAAAGGTTCTATGACCCTGCCGAGGGGAAAGTGGTATGTGTTTCAAGATGTAGAAATAAATTCAACTGCTCACAAAAATGAGATCATTACATTCCAAAACAATTCCCTCATTTTTAATTGCTTTGTCTTTTTTCCAAGTTGATTGATGGACACCCCTCCCATGCCATCAATGTGCCCTTCCTCAGATCTCAGATTGGCATAGTATCACAGGAGCCTGTTTTGTTTGACTGCAGCATAGCGGAAAATATACAGTATGGCGATAACACGCGCAGAGTCAGCATGGAAGAAATTATTGAGGCCGCCAAAAAAGCCTATCTTCATGACTTTGTGATGACTCTACCAGATGTGAGTGGAAACATTTTACTGAATTCAGACATTTTATGTCAATTAATACTTGAATCCGAGTTGTTAGCCTTGTTTCTTTTCTTGTTCACAAAAAAATCTATTTATGTACCATTTATTACAATGTGACATGTCAAAATTCTTGTAGTGCAAAAGATGCCCACCAGAAGGCAGAAGACAAGTATCAGATTGCATACTTGGGTTTTGAGCAAAGTTTTCTTGTGTAAAGTGATGCAATAGGTCTCAAACTGCAAGTATCAAATATGATATGCATGGTACTAAATGGTTAAAATAGGTTTTGGTGTTAAATGTTTGTTTCTTGGATAAGCACATTGGCGGTATGATGAAGAGTTTGGAGAGTAGCCTACTCTCAGTACAGGCCAAAGATCCATTTACAGTAATTTTATATTGATGGCATCACAAAATCTTCCAAACTTTCAAGTTGCCACCAATAAATAACGGAAGGATGGGGTGTGAAAAAAATGCTGGAGCACCACTAATCCATGACAACCTGATCTTAATTGTCTGATGCAAGTGAAAGCTCCAGAGTAGTTGCTGTGTGGTTTGCTATTAAAATGTTGTGTTAATTAATAACTACTGATTTTAGGTATGACACTTAGGTCCAACCTTTCAGCTTTCTGCTTCAATATATACATGAGTTTTTAAGGTGACTTTATGAGAAATGATTCTTATTTCAAATCATAGTGTTAGGCAAGGCAAGTTATTTATATTTCCCATTTCATACATAAAACCAATTGCATGCATTTTGCACAGTAGAGATACAGAGATCAAGATATATTTGTGCAAAAATCAACTAAAATCATATAGAATAACTAAATTGAAATAATTTGAAGCAAGCAACAGGCTAGATAAATTTGAAGATGGAGTGCAGAATTGATGAATAAGTGTATGAAAAATACATGTTTTTAACTTTGATTTGAAAGTGTCAACATTTGGTAAATGTTTAATCTCCACTGGCAGTGTGATCCACTTGTTTGCCGCCTAACAGCTAAACGCTTCTTCTCCATGTTGAAATCAATGGAAAATTTCAACTAAAATATAGCAAGCATTTCATTTCACTGATAAAGATTTTACACTAACACTACTTCAAAAGGGTACAGCTGCTAAACTTGTAACATTTGTCTTCCTCCACTTTTTCACTACTTTAACAAACTGGTAGAAATATGAGACTCAGGTTGGTGCCCAGGGATCCCAACTGTCAAGGGGACAGAAACAACGCATTGCCATTGCCAGAGCCATTGTAAGAAACCCCAAGATCCTACTTCTAGATGAGGCCACCTCTGCCCTGGACACAGAAAGCGAACAGGTATGATACATATTTTAAACACCCTTCAACTACAAAAAAGCAAAGTATTCCCAAACATACTGTACACAGGAGGAACATACTAAAGAGAGAAATGTGTTTTCCTGCAGACTGTCCAGTCTGCCCTGGATGAAGCGAGAAAGGGACGAACCTGCATTGTCATAGCTCACCGACTGTCAACCATCCAGACAGCAGACATCATAGCAGTGATGTCCCGTGGAGTTGTCATAGAACAAGGAACACATGATAAACTCATGGCCAAGAAGGGCGCTTATTATAAACTGGTCACGACGGGTGCTCCTATCAGCTAAATGGCTGTGGCAGCATTTCACGAGAATTTGATGGAAATGAGTTTAGTGTAGACTTATTGCCCAACAGCTGGGAACGATGCTTGTGATCAACCCAGTGACAAGCATTCCAACATGTTATCATCATAGAGAACAAACATCTCCATCCATGAATATATGGAGCTTCATTATTGCCCAAATCACATGTTGTTTGTTTAGCCGTGATGGCGCCATTAAAGCTGAAACATATATTCAGGTTTTGAATGATCATGTATTTTTCTGGGTAAACAGATACTTAGATATTGCACATCAGATTTGCTTTAGGCGTCAGTTTTTAATGATTGTATAATTCCTGATTAAATCTTGTGTAAATAAAGAAATGTATATTTGTATAGCCATTTCATGCAAATGAAAGTGATAAAAAAAGACAATGTATCTCACTGTGTTTATGTCGATGGGATGTATTGTGTAATGTTTTATACTTTGTTGCAATTCCGGTTTGACCTTCAACACCGAGCTGCAATTTAGGGGAGGCTGACATGTCAAGCAATACAATAAAATCTGAGGTTTATAAAGAAGTCAGCTGAAAAGAATGACAGAATGTTGAATGTATAGTTTGTTTTGTATTTCCTACCTAAATATGCATATAAGTCCCCAGATATTTTGGAAAAAGGTCTTTGCTCCTGAAAATGATGTCTAACAATTGAATAACTAAGGATAAACTGCAGGATTCTATTGAACTGTCTCCTGTTTCCCACTCAGTACCAAGAACAATGAAGTAGCAAAACATCAGAGACTCGTGAATCTATCTTGAAGCTTGGCTTGCCCTGGAGTCTATGCACTTAAAACAGTTACATCATCCAGTGCCAAGCTTCAGGTGCATCTGATGCTAAGCAACCACAGACAGTGAGAAAAGATGTGGAAATGGGTTCTGCTCAGGAGTTTAAGTAATTTCCCTAATCTTGTTACATCAGAGACTCTGTTCTACCTCATTAGTTTTTGGCTGATTAATATCTGAACTTGCCTTGAAAAACTAAGATTCCCAGAAGAGATTATGTGATCCCCTCAGAGCAGGGTGTGCATGCATACTGTACATGCAGAGTCCAAACAAGGCTGCTGGGGCAAAAACCATTAAGAATGAGTGAGTCCTGCTGAATACATGCATTATAAGACTGTATATGTCAGATATGTTGCTGAGCTGCTGACATGTCACCCAGATTTGAANTATGTCAGATATGTTGCTGAGCTGCTGACACGTCACCCAGATTTGAATTAGCTGAAACTGTCAGTGATTGGGTTATTTTTATGTTGTAGCACATTCTGATATATGCTTATAATGTAGAGTTGTATCATGTATGAACTCATCTGTACAGTCTTATAAACACCAGACATATTTTATCATCTAGCTCAAATATACATTCTGACGAAAAAAGATTTTTTTTTTTACATTATTGAAAGACATGTTTAAAAGTTAGGTATAACCTTGTTTGAACAACTGATTCATTCATTTTAGCACAGCCTTTATTAGTTATTGGTAAGTCCACTAACTTTGAAAACCTCTTGTGCTCTCAAGCTTCTGTTCGGCATTTAACTGCTAAAACTCTTTGATTAGCTCAAAGAGTTTACGATGTAATTGGTAATGTATTTGTAATTTACAATGAAACGTAAATTGTATTTCCAGGGGTAAAACTACTTTAGACAAAGTTTCTCCAGAAAGAAATGTAGTGTTTTTAATTACAAAGAACCACTTTAATGACAAAGTTATTAATTCAAGCAGATTTACAGATACACACATAAACATGGTCTTACTGCCAATATAAAACAGAATAAAAAGGACAGACCTACATTTAGGTAACACAAAATACTTACATTCCAAAAACAAACAAACAAACAAACAAACCACAATTTTTTCTACTTAAACCCAGGAAAGCCATGTATTATATTTGAACATATGGTGCTTGGTGCTGATGTGACAATGAAACAAGTGTGAGTAGCAGGTTTCTCTAGGGGTGTGTATCTACTTTCTGCCAACTGGACCGACCCCATTTGAAATTGTTAAATGCAAATCACAAATTTCAACATAACAAAACTTCACTTTTTTTCACAATCTAAGCTAGTTTCCTTTCTTCATTTCTAATTAACAAATGTACACAGTAAGGAATGACAGCAACCACACCAAGAGGAACTGAAGCGCTTTTACAAAATGAAAGTAAGTAAAACAAAGCTTCATTGTGAGTGGGTATTTTAATAAAGTCATACAGCTGAAGGAACGTGAGAGTTGCGGTCATGCACATGAATTTAAACACAGTTTTGCCGCCATTCTTTCCTTTACAGCTCTGAACAAACATTTCCGAGTTCACTGCCAGGCCCAGACCGAACAAGGCTCCCAGGTTTCTCACCAGACCAGCAAAAGGTGAGGTATCCAGATGGATCCAGTCTGGGTTAGCGCACCACTTTTTGGCTTTGGTGACTGACCACAAAGGATCAATGTCCATGAGTTTGAGGAACATATAAAAACACACAGCAAAAGAAAAAAGAAAAACATTGGCCTGGAGGTACACTTTCAAGCTTGCATTGTAGACTGAAGCGATATGATCAAACACCTCAGCAACCAGCATACCTATATATTGAAGAGGAAAAAGAAAATTGTTATCTCAAACATATCAAATCAAATCAGACTTTATTTATAAAGCACTTTTCATACATTAAAAATGTAGCACAAAGTTCTGCACATGTTAGAAATAGCCTAACATCCCATTTCTACCCCCCCACCCCATACACACACACACACACACACACACACACATGCACGCACGCACGCACGCACACACACACATGCATAGATAGTGTGAACACGAACTGAAAACGTGCAATATATATAACAAAAAAAAATCATCTAACAATAGGTGACTTCAGAATTGTACATACCTGTGACAAGACCAAGAATAACCTGATGTGGGAAATGTGTTGCAATAAAAACCCTGGAGATGCAAATACTTATTTGAATGACCCAAAAAGCCATCCACAAACAGGATTTCAAGAGATGAAACCTGCAAGAATACAAACATTTTGACCAGTAATGAGGAAACAGTTTGATTTACTATGACAAATAACAGCAATAAAAAACATAATCCCTCACCTCTGAACGCTCCGGACAGAAGATGCACTGGAGGGTCTGGCAAAGTTAAGAGCAGAGGTGATCATGACATACCACACACACGATGAACCCATGGCATGGCCAGAAGGACTACCTGCAAAAGTAATTCAATACAATTCAAATGTTTTTGTACAGCACCATTTTCTCTGGTTGGCCAAAGTGCTTGACAACACAAAAAACGGAAAAGACAGTAAAGACAGCAAAGATAAAACCAACATACATAAAATCTATAGTAATAGATGACGGTGGTTGTCCATTTTTGTGTTACTTTTAAGGGCATTGGCTAATCCACAATGAATATCAACTAACCTGGCCCTGTTTCACATGTTATGTGAAACTGATCCAAGTGTGGTATTGAATTGTTGTGGTACAAGTGAGTTTCTTGCACCCACCAGTAAGGTCGCTGCCCAGACAAAATCCTGAGAAAGAAAGCATTTTATTCAAAGCTTTGATTAAACGAGAGAAAGGTCAAATCTTCTAATCAAAATGGGCTTACCATTTAAATATGAGATTGAACCAGTCTCCAATAACAGCCACCCATATCATCTTGGTGCCAACATTATGACTAAGATGAAACCAGAGTGGGAAATAAACAGAAAAAATATTACGAGGGTCACCCACTGTTGACATAAAGCTAAGAAAGCTGTGGTAATCCCTGTAGTTGTTCTGCAGTTGCTGTATAACCAGCACACCAAAGCTGTGGATAAAATCCATCTAGTTCCTTCACTGTGTGCAACAACTGCTTCTTCAGCACTAGACAAAGCACCATTGAGCTCTTCCTTACCTCCCATCACTTTATACCACAAGCAGGAATCATAAATCATTCATTGAAGCCATGGAAACAACTGCAAATTGTTTGACTCATATGGAATATAACAATGTGTTCCCAAGGCATGAAAGGTCAGCGTTTTAAGGCTTTACAAAAAACTGTTTACAGCTTATGTAGTCATTATATGTTTTATAGAACATTGCTTGTACAATTGTTAAATATTAGCCACTATACACACCACAAGAGAGAGTGCTCCACATAAACCCCCTGGATCCTTTCAGCCTCATTAATATTGTCATTCTTAGTGAACGTAGCAACAAAATGGGCTTGCTGTAGGCTAGGCTATTAAGTGAAAAACACAGCCCATCTGGCACCCACAGCTGAGTTTATAGGGTTCATCTATCCTCGGTTTATTTTCTTCTCAAGTTAAAAATTACAGTGATATAAGTACTTGCATACATTATTTTTGCAATAAGATAGTTTAATAAAAGTGTTTAGGCTGGATGCTTTATTATACAGTCAATGGTTGTGTCACTTGCACCTTCTCTTCTTTACCACACGGTGGGGTGTAAGAGCACCAAATTTAGTGTGCCTAAATAGAGATAGGGCGCTAACCATAATTTATTTTGTCAGCATATGAATATTTAGATGGAAATTATAATGAAAAATACAAGTATATCTACACTTAAGATAGAACCCCATAACCTTTTAAATGAACCCAGGCGAATATTTAAAGAAATTTGGAAGAAAACAGAAAACGTCGTCATTTCCGGTATGCAGTAACCGCCCTGTGTGTACAAACCGCGGATTTTTCAAAATAACCACTGACTCTACAGCGACACATACATCGAAAGCAGTTGGCAACACGTTTTAAAATAGTGAGTATTAAATCCAAACCTAAATAAACTACGTGATTTTATGTCAGTACATATTTTAATTAACTGCAAAGATTAAATGCATTTTTGAATGCTAATTTACGCTAATGTTACCCAGTTAGCATTAGCGCTAACATGCTAAAGATACCGGTTGTATTATAAAGATTATTAAATAATCAAAGGTTAAATGTATTACTAATGAAGTAATTGGGAATAAGTACAAGTAATAAAGTTTCTGGTTACGGTAACGTTGCCCTGTGGAATGTTACTCGCTGTTTTACTCAGTTAATTTCTTTCCCATGAATTAGCCTCTTTAGCACACCTAACAGGTGATATGTTCAAAAGCTAAACGGCAGTTGAGCTACTCCACAACTTTTGTTCTAATGCTTGCTGTGGAGTTTAGCTACTATCTATTCTATTACAAAGGAAGAGACTGCCAACGTTAGGAGTTTACGGTCCTCTTGCAGCAGGTATCTGTGAACACACACCAGTATGTTTGTTTGTGTGTCAAGCAACATTAGCTGTGGTGAAGAGCTGCTGCCCTCCTTAAAGCTGAACAAAGTACGACTAGAAATATCAGTGTATTTCTTATTTCCTGCACTGTCAAGAATATGCAATGAAAATGTGCTGCTCTCACCCCTTTTAATCACAGTTTGATTTTAGAACATCATGACGTCCATTACTGACCCAAACATGAGTGACCGATTCACCAGTGCAATGGAGGAGATCCACAATAAACATCTAAAAACATATGCTGACATAATTGACACATCTGCAGAGTTGTCCCAGTCCCACAGACAGTTTGTGAAGTCAGCACTTGGTAAGTTGTTTGTTAATGGAGTTAACGTTTTGTTAACCAACCACNGGGTAGTTGAGTTTGAATGTGAAGTGATTGATGTAAATGTTTTTACTTGTGATGTGACATTACATTCAGTCATTCAACAGATATTTTTATCCAAAGTAACTAAGAAGTAAGGTGCAGCACTAAGAAACCCCATCATAAGTATGGAATACTAAATATTTTAAAGTTAACCAAAAAGAGTTAGATGTCTTGTAATTGTTTAGACCCGGGCTTTCAGAGAACTACTGATTATTTTGGCAATTGCATGACACCTTCAGTCATTCATTTTACAGAATGTTGTTTGAGGTAAAAACTCCTGTATGCACATAACCCTGGACTAATTTTTATTTCAATGGGCTGGGCTTCATAATGATGTAAAATTCCTTATTTGGTATAATTTGTAATTTGTAGCAACAAAAGGTAGCATAGGCAAATCTACGCATTGTAGCCTAGATCTTGGCTGAAAACAATAGTAGCACTTCTATGTGGTTAGGCGGAATATAATTTCCTGAATTGTTTTTTTTTTCTTTTTAAACAATTGTTTTAGTCATTTATTAAAAACATTTTCCATCTGCAATTTAAAAATGATCATGTGCCTTGTGTTTTTGGCATGTACGGCATGATTGCACATGATGACCAAACAAATAAGGGGAGAGAATTAAAAAATGTTTTCTTGATTTGACAAGGTCTTTTTTTTCATTGTGTACAGATACATCCTTGAAGAAATGCAAGGATGATGACAAGCTGTTTGGGACAATACAAGCATTCAAAAAAGGTGAGCTTGCAATCTATCAAATGACCTTTAAATTTCTATTGTTCATGTGTCTAATGTGTCACTCAACTGTTGCTGTGAATGTAAATCCACAGAACATTAGCTTTTCAGTTTTTTTTGTTATTCCAGCTCTCTTGGCATAAGATAACATGATGAAATGCAGCTTTTTATGTCTGGATGTTCTTATATTGACACATCGTTTACCCTCCCAGACCTGGAACAAAAAAATAGGTCACTAAAGGAGAAGCGGCGCACCATATCTGAGATGATGTCTGAGGTACAAGAGAAGGAGATGCAGAAAGAGGACATTATCCAGAAAATCAACAAGCTTAAAGAAGAACAAACCAAGAGAAAAGAGTGTAAGTCAGTGTTTGAAAATAGACCGTGTGTCATAAAGTTAATTTTTGATGTTTTTGAGGTTTCAGTATTTTTATATATACATATTCTTTTTCTCCCCCAGTAATCGAGTCCCAGAATAAAACAAACAAAGACAGACTGAGGAATCTCCAAAAAGCCAGATTTGTGTTTCAGGATCATTTAGGGCTGGAGATACGAACAATTCTCGGGAAAACACAATTGGTCAAAGGTAATCCAAACATTCATTTTTCATGTAAAGTGTCTTTCTTGAATCTTGTTTGTAATGTGATTATTGCACACCTTTAGTCTGTACTGTACAGTTTTCTGGTCTGAGACCTTATAGTTTTAGCTGTTATGAGAGGTGCAATTTTAACCCTGAAAAGATAACCATCTTTCCTGAATTTATGCCATTACTAAAGCAAACAGTCATCATGTACATTGATGGAAATAACTTAAATTAACACATAAAGTGCCAGGACTTTGTGGAACATTTGACAAAAGATATGTTGCGTTTCAACATCTTTCTGTCCTTTACCCCCTACTGTTTCCAAAGAAACTGTCTTATTATTGCATTTCCTTATTAATAGAGTTGACATGTGAGTATATTTATGTGCGCGTGTGTGTAACTGTGAGAATGAGAATCAGGTGTGTGTGTGTGTATTTT
>JAPMNP010727100.1:0-11657 GCA_029874935.1 Atherina boyeri
AGACTGGAGTTGTGATGTAACAACTCCACTGGGGGGGGGCACAAGCTCCTGCCCCACTCCGCTCAGGTTCTGAGGAATAGAGAAGACGATGGCGGATCAATACTTATATGCTGTAGTGGGTTGCAGTGATAAGAAGAGAGATATTGGTATAAGCTCTCAGAATTTACAGCAGCGCTGGCTCCGCCCACAACGCAGAGGCAAATTGCTAATGAGCTACTGCCGCTCTGCAGAAGCAAAGTCCTGGAAAATAGCACATGTTTTGTGATTTGGGCTAAAAACTGCATAATCATAATTTAAAGACCACGGAGAATTCTTTAAAATAGCTCAAAAGATTATCTGAGTGGGTCTTTAACAGGGGAAATCCAGCAGCACACAGCTGTACATGCAAGCCATACTTCACCAACAAGAGGTTGGTGAGAATTAAATCTCAGTTTTGTGTTAGCCTAAAATATTGTGATTCAGAAAAATATGACTGACATGTGATAATTATCTATGCTATTTAGTATCATGGTGCTTAGTAAGCATTTCACAGTGTCTATTAACCCTTAGTTGTTCTGTATATTTGTTGTCTGCTCCATCAAGGCCCAATGTTGAAATATCCCAGCATCTTTGTAAAAATGTTCTATTCTTTTTTTTCTATTTTTTGGTTTTACAGAGTTAAGGTAATGGATTTTTAAATGTTTAATCTTATTGATGAATTTTATGAAATAGTTTTTCTGGCTTTAATACCTGTTGTTTTCTCCCATCAGTTCGACTCCTCTGTCTAGAAGAGAGCTGGCAGACAGGCCCTGCTTTATCACCTGCAACAATGAGGTAAATATGGTTGATGTTTCAATGATGACTACATATAATTTAACCTCTAAAATTATTATAGTGTAAATTAATTTATCATTTACATGATATGAGAGCTATAAACCTAATTAATTGCAGACAGATACTGTAAAGTTGAAGACAAACACCTTGAAGCTGGGGACGGAGAGCTGGTCAAAAGAGGCGGAGCTTTCCTCACTTGTGGGTGTGTCCAGATCAAGAGGCCGATGCAGTGAAGACTTAGAGGTCCGTTTATTGGTCGGCTGCTTGACAGACCAATTTGAGACCTGGCAGAGAAAGACGAAAAAGTTAAGATGTACCAGACAATTTGTTCAAATGTTTCAGACTTAATAAGTTACCAGTACAAACGTGGTGCAAGATTAGAGAAGGTACCTGATAGTGGGCCAGGTAGTTCTGGTAGCATGCCATGACGTGGGGCTGTCGAGTTACAGGACCCGGCTCGGCTGTCTTTTCAGCCTCCACCGAGTTCTCCTCCTCCATGGCCAGAGCTGAGACAAAGGATGCCTGAGATGTGTGGCTGGGTAACGGATGGGGCGGCAGTGGGGGGAGTGTTGGGGGTGGCGGCAGTGGACGGGGCTCAGTGATCAGCTCCCCATTAAGAACATATGTAAGGGGACCTTCAACACTGTGGTAGATGGAACTCCGGCTAAATAGAAAAAGGCATCAAATAAATAAATTTACATTTAGAACAAATAAATCTTATGTGTCATTACAGCACCAATTACTTATCTTTCTTTGTTTTTCTTTGTATATAAGAGTTATACAAAAGGTTAAAGATGTCAATTGCACAACACAATATGTTACCATAATTATGCTGATGACATATATTTACATAACCATCTCAGCAGGAGACATTACAAGTCTTTAAAAGAGATTTAAAGATCAAATGTGCCAGAATTTGTTTTAATTTAACTGAAGAAAAACTAAAAAGAAATAGTTTTTTGGACCCAAAGAATAAAGATTAAAAGTCAGCACACAACTTCAAGCATTGATATTAAAAAAAAACAACTACCAGCTTCTTTCAGTGTTTTATGTAAAGCACTTTGAGTTGTCTTGTACAAAAAATGTGTTATACAAATAAATCTGCCTGCTTGTAGTTTTATCCTCCTGTCAGCTTCATTTTTGCCAAATGAAACTTCTTAATTAGACTAAATTGATTATTTGTTTTGGTTCAGGCTGTATCATTCAAGGGGCATGCTGAAATCGATGCAAAAACAATTTATGATGAGGGAAAAATGACGAGGTAGCTGTACATCTAGAATGAAATCCAATTTGCCAAACATTCCAACAGTAAGTGGCAACCCGCGGATCAAACATCTCATTTGCTTCAATCCCTCTACATCACGTTCGTGCATGCATGTATGATCTAATCAACTAAATAAATTAAAGTTGTAATGCTTTTAGCCTTGGGAGAAAGTTATATTTGAGAACAACATTTGTGATTTGTCGAGCACAGTGTTCCATCAAGACATTTTACAATCACTGATGCAGCTGATCATTTCCTATTATTCCCTTTTCTTCTGGGTTGAAGTCGTTTTAGAAAGGTTTCTGCTGTGTTCACTTAAACCTCCAGTAAACTGTTTACTTCTCTATTTAAGTCATGCAATGCAGTAAATTGTGAAATTGGGATTTAAAATGTGATGACACCAATTTCTGCGCCCATCACAATCTTAACACATAAATAATTCATTCTTCAGAATGGTTCCTTAATATTTTTTCTAAGGGGTAACACTTTGGGAAATCTGGCAAGGTCAGAATCTGACAGATCATTAATTTTGCTCGACAGATCATTAATTCATCTGCGCTTACAGATGAAAAATAAGAAGACTCTTTTGATGTTGCTGTGGGCTGTCTTGAATCTACAATCACTTCAATCCCATCTCAGTCTTGTACTTGACCATCCGCTCAGTCTCCTCTCAGAACTTCGAACTCTTTGAGAACTTTTCTAAGCTTCACTGATACGAAATATCCCGTGATCAATTTTCTCAAATATCTGACCTGTAGTTCTCCATGTGGTACGGAGGCTGCTGCGGCTGCTGCATCTGTTGCCTCCTCTTCTTCTTGCGGCCTGGGTACGTCCCCGGACCCTCGTCGGCGCTGCTGATCGGCTCGAAGTCTTCGGCGGCAGAGAAGTAGGCCTCGCTGTCGGCCACTGACATGCTGGAGTCGGCTGAGCGGTACTGATGGAAAGTGTTTGAGTCTGCCGAAGGGGTGAAGGGAAAGGAGCCGTAGCTTCTCCGCTGACGAGGAGAATCCAGGACGTTCTCGTCGCTCCGGGAAACCTCACTGCTGAACTGCACGCCTCCAGAGAGCACTGGAGGAGGTTTGTCAGTGAAAACTGCAGCCGACAGGCTTTTTGTGCTGCCCAGCCGACCAGAGTGAACGGATGACTGGCGTTTAAGAGGGGAGCAGAGGGGTGAGCGAACTGAGGAGCGATCCTGGGAGCTGTTGGGTGAGACTGGAGACACCTCAGGGACCTCCCCCAGGGTGCTGCAAAGTAAAAAGAGCAAATGTAACACTCAGAAATCCCTGTAGGGTACATGGACATTTAAATCAATAAGTAACTACAACTAGGTAGAAAATTGTCGTAATGATTGTGGTATTGCTTATTACTCACTCAGCCGGGCCTTTTCCATTCATGGGGAATATGCGTTCCTCATGGCTCGGTGAGGGGGAATCTCTCTCTCCAGCCAGCAGGGGTAGGGCTGCACTGGAGGAGCTGTTTTCTTCTGAGGAAGAGGCAGAACTGTGGGAACGCTGGGGCACCTGGAGGCTGAGGTGTTGCTGACCACGCCTCTCAGGCAACTCAGGAGGCAAACAGGGTGAATGTGTCTCTGTCTTCTGTCCTACAACCTTCCCTGAGGTAACATGAATACAAATGACATGCTTGATTTTGGTGTTTTCCAAATGTTATCAACTCATGTTTAAGATGAATGTCATAAAACAAACAGTTAAAGCTTTGACAAAATGTTAAAGATTGTCACCAAACAAAATTAACCAAAAACCTCTTTATCGTCTTTATCTATGATGTTTACGATGGTTTTCACGCAATATCTTGAGAATAATAGCGAGCAGGAATACAAAAGCAACATTGTCAATAATGATCTATCTGAAAATCCCAAACTGATTTTATCTCATTGAGAGGAGTGTATTTTGGGTATACAACTGTCCTGTTAAAGCAGTAAATGCGATCAATTAAAAAACATCTTTATCCTCCTTATTTACAATACTTGTGATAGTTTTTATTACCTTTGAAATAATTGTGATCAGGGAAACCTTTGGTGTTTTATCAATTAATAAGAAAATTGTCGATTCTTTTTTTTGGTTTTTAAATCATAAAAAGAAGGAAAGAAGAAAAAATAAAAAAAAGGGGTAGGGGGTGAGGGGTGGGGAGAATGACTCCAACCAATTATAGGAGGATGTAGAGAAAATCTGTGCAAATCCATACCATCCACTTTTGGAGTTTCCTTTGTAATGATCCACTCCCCAGGCTGCAGCAATGATTGGCCGTAGCACATGTCGGACTCAGTGCTGGAAGAGGAGAATGCAGATGAGGAGGAGGGTGTCAGCTCCTCCAGCTTGAAGAAGTCCAGGCCCATGTTGGTACCTCCAAAGAACCTGCAGCCTCCCAGGCAGCCGCACCGGTTCCGGCTTCGCTTGTTGCGAATGCTGGCCTCTTCAGGCCACAGGAACCAAAGTCTGCAAAGAGGAGGGAACACAGAGGGAATGAATATGAGTTTGAGCAGCAGGGTTGCTGCAATAGGGGACACAATAGCTTCAGGAACATATTGTGTTACAGACAAAAGGCCTGGCTAATATCCTCAAGCATCATTCACTTAGTCTGGAAATTTAGTGGAACTGAGTTCGGCACTGCATTAGACACTAGAGACATAAGCATAAACATTTCACCCCTTCTTTCATCTGGCATCAAACTACAGCAATAAGAAGCTTCATTTCCACGGGCAATCTGTGGTTATTATCATGTACCATGACAGAGATTACTGCAAATACCAGAAAAAGAATCACCTCAATTTGTTTTAAATATCTGCAGTACATTATGGGCTGAACACACTGCTGACTGCATCAGTGACTCACTCTACAGACGTGTGTGTGATTCAAAGGGTGAGTCAGCTCGTCTCCGAACACAACTTTCTGCATTTACAATTCTCTGAAATGTGTTTTGACCATCATCAGTCTCTTTTATTTGAACTCAACTCAGCTACAATGTACTCAAATTCAGAGATACAATTGAAAATCATAGCAATCTGTGGCCTCAACAAGAAACATTACAAAAAAAGAAGCTGTATTTAAAAAAAAGATGTCTGCTTTTTCTACCTTTTGGTCTGGGCATCATGTAGTTCCAGAAAATGCCTCTGGACTTCACATTTGGCTGGGTGGTCAGCAGCCAGGGCAATATCTGCAGTGATGAGGTTCAGGTTGACTGCACCCGCCTCCAGCCAAACAGATCGCCGCAGCAATGGGGGCTGACCGACACCCAACGGCTGACCCGGACCTTGACCTTGCCCGGCCAGCAGTAGCCTGGCCGCCTCGCTGTGATGCTGCTGCTGCTCAATGTACTGACGGATGTTTACATCCTGCACCACAGCACTGATGCCCTCTCCCACTGCCTGGTTGTGTAGGTTACAGTTGGCTACACGGACAATACCCGTCTGCAGAATCGGGGGAAAATGCGTTTCAATGCGTGAAAAGTAAAACATCTGCACAAATAAGTTAAACTTTGATAAACAAAATATCATCTCTTCACTTTTCACAAGTGCTTGGATACCTTGATATTAGCAGCGCAGCCGTGCTCCACGATGAAGAGGTCGACTCCATCCATGGCCAGCCGTGTCATGGTGTACTTCAGCTCCTCTGATGTGCGACAGTGACCTGGCAGGCAGCTCATCTGAAAGACAAGCGCTGTTAAGAAACTTTTCAGCGATGCTCTGAGGGCAAGCTCTTGTTTAGTCTCAGACTTCGCTTTAAGTTTTGCTACAGCGCCCATGGCCACAGCTGTTCAGCTGTCAGACACTAATGAGGGCTCTCAGGTAGAGCTTTTAAAAATATCCTTGTTAGTTTTCACCTACGAGGCAGACGTCCAAAGAAAAAGACTTATTTCTCTAAAGATCAATGAATATTTCATTGTGGTGTGCATGTCAGCTATGTACGGCTGCTGTATGTGTAGAAATACAGGTGTTTGAGATTTTTTCTGTTTGTCAAACTGTGGAAAAAAAAGTGTCCTTTCTGAGTCATACTTCATTAGAGCAGACTTTTCAGTGGTTTCTGTTTAGTGTCGTATCTCGGCTCAACAATTCAATCCACGCAGGACAGATCTGACCAACATTCATATCTCACAAAATATCCTCTGGCCATAATGATCTCATTTTAAGGCTTTTAGAGTGAGATCAAGACACATAGCCGCTAACAAGTTCAAACCAAAGCCTGGCGGCTACATCAAAGAAAGTCAAAGTGAGTGAAGAAATGCAGCATTTCATGGTTTAATGACAGTTTGTACCTTGGCATCGCAGATGCGACGATCGACGCCATGCTGGCAGATGACAGAAGGTTTGGGTTGTTCGAGCTGGAAATCTCGAGAAACAACGTGGAAAAGGAAGGTTTCACCCCATTCGATCATGCTGGCCACCTTATAGATTCAAACAAAGTTTCATTAACCATTTTAGTGAAATAATGTACAGAATTATAAACAAGACAAAGCTAAAAGAAATACAAAATAGCACAAATTGGCAAAGAAAAATTAATTTCACCAGGTTTATTCAAGTTATCTATCAATTTTTTTCTGCTATATAATCTTAACTCCAGCAAATTAAAGAAAAAAAGCCCCGCCACAAACCTGAGGTACAGTGACCCTGCCAGTGAGACCCCCGGCCTGCATGTCAATGAGCCAGGCGTATTCCAGTGTGTCACTACCCAGAGGAAGGCCCTGGGCGGAGAACATGGCATGCGCTCTCATCTGAAGGCCAGACAAACTCAGGTGCCCATCCCTCAACACTCCATCTGCCGTGGGACGCTGAAAGTGAAAGCCGAATTAGCAAGTGATTATTTTCAGAATATAAAACCCACATGGAGAAAATGTGATCATAAAAAAGAAAAAAAGAAAATGAGTTTCCACAAGCGCTGATTTCTCTCTAATATCTTATTATGTCAGGGATGGTGGAAAGTTACTCACTCAGAAGCAAATTAAATTCATATAATCACTAATAATAAAAAAATCTGGGGTTTGCTTGCTCAAAAAATGTGGCCGCTGCTATTTTTTCTCATTATGCAAAACTTGCTGCAGTTGTTTTTCTCTGTGTTTTCTGAGGAATAAATAATCGTTTCAGCACTCTTATCGAGCAACTGTTTGTGTATTTATTGTTGAGTCTATTGATACAGTCCACACAGCATGTATTATTAATCATTTTACATTGTCTCGCTGATGCTTTACAAGAGTAGTGTAGAACAGACATAAACAAGTCTTGGGCAGACTTGTCTTCTTGTTTTTACGAATATAAGAAACGAAAAACAGACATTTTTCATATTAATAAAAAGACCTGGTAGTTGTCACTGATAAAGATGTGAATGGGTGACAGGAGCATCTGAAGCTTGGTTTCCTTGTAACCCTTTTTCATCTCAAAGCACAGCCGCTCCAAGAAGCCAGACGGACCCTCAGGACCTTCACTGCTGCAGTGCTGAAGGGCACAAAGAAAAGAAAAAGAGCTAGTTACTGTTGTAAATATACAGTTCCGGAGAAAATAAAAGACCACCACAAAAATATCAGTTTTTCCAGGTTTCATCTTTTACAGGTGCTAGTACTGGTGAACTGAACAGCTTTGCCTATTTTTTTGTGCAGTGCTGACAATATTTTTCTTAATTTCCAAATAAAAACTATTGTTCGTTAGAGCAAAACTTTATCTATTTAGCTACTTCTTAAATGCATGTCCTGTCCAGCATCATGAGAGTAGAATGATGATCTGGCTGCCATCTTGAACTGAACAAATTAGTTTTGCCTTAAACTTAAGATTCAAAAGTTAGAGAACAACCACTACGACTGTACAATCAAACAGAAAAAAAAAAACAGGTGCTACACCAGTAAAGGAATTGAAACTTTAAAAGGAAATTCAATTCTTTATAAATAACAGACAAATCCTATTTACTTTCAAACAAAATTGTTCATATCTTTCCGCTTTGACTGGTCAATACCAATCACTCTGTAATGTCGAAAAATGCCTATAAATAGTTATAAGATGAACAGGCTGTGTGCAAACAGACACATACTGTACAGCGGTGAGACAGAAATGAGCAAAAACAAGCATTATGCAGAAAGAAAAAAATAAAAGAAATGATAATAAAGATATGCACTGAGGTCGGTTTTTCTGCATTTTTAAATTGAGACACGTGGTTATAAATAATCACTCGGTGATATTCAAATCATATAAAATCAGCTTTATGTATAAAACGGGCAACTAATTACTCCTGAACTAAGACAGCAAGCCTGCAGCCTGGTCTCATGAGACACATTCCTCCACACCCCTCCAACATGTGTTGATGTGTATTGGCTACCATCAGAGACACAGAAAGTAAAGATGATGACGTGGAGGGGTGCTGTGATTTGTCAGAGTTGCATTTAAGTTTAGTCGATTGGATAAAATTCCAAAAATGTGCAGAATTTGCAAGGATTGGCTGACTTTTGCATTAAAGTTGCAACAGCAACATTGTGAATTCCTGGAGGAACAGAACAATGGTCATCTTGTTACAATCCAATTAGTTGCTCTATGCATTTTATTACCCATTTTCGCTTCACTGATGCTTCTATTTTAAACCATATCATTAAACTAATTTACAGGAAATCTGTCTTACTATCGGCAGCCGGCCGTGGACTTTGTAGAGGTTAATGAGCACTGTGATGTCCCAGGGTCGAAGGTCTAGGGGATGGATGTTTGAGCTTTCTTTCTGTTCACCGTCTTCCATCCCCAGAGGAGACCAGCCGAGGCCTGAGGAGGTTGATGCGGACAGCACCGGGCTGGACACTGCCTCCTCAAAGTCTGTGTACATGTCATCCTCACCGAAATAGTTTTCCTGTTGGAACAAAGGGGAAAAGAGTTTAGAAAAATCTTTGGTTGGCTGGAAACTTCTGAATATTCTTACTGAGAGATCAAAAGGATTTCTGCACCTTGATGGAGATCAGGGTTCGGAGCAAAGGCCCGTAGAGAAGGATTTGAGAATCTGGGGACATTTCCATCTCCACGTGAAGTCTGTCAGGAGGTAGCTCCGAGGGGTCAGCGGGAGCCCGGCTGTTGGCAGCTGAAGCAGACGTGGACGTGTAGCGGGGCGGGGCGTTGTGGGGTGCGGAGGCATGCTCTGGGGGTCGCAAAGCTGACAGCATGGACTCCTCCATCTCAGACACTGCAGAGTTTAAAAAAAAATATGTGTAAGATGACAACGCAGTGAGTTTCATTTTCTCACAAAGTATTTATAGTTTATCATAAAATGATGAGCTCACATGACTGTTTGAGTTGCTCATCAGCCTTCTGGGGATAAATGGGATGCCAGGTGTAGTCGATGATAAGCAAGAAGTTTGGCACACTCCAGCAATCCACCCAGCCAGCTCTGATGTAAGGATGAGGAAGACGCACACTCAGCACACAGTCATAATGGTGTATCATAATTTCAAGTGGGTTTTCCACCTCATCATTTGCTTTATGGCCCGTTCAAATGGAGGACATTCAGTAGAGCCAACAGACAGCAAATAGGTCACACCTAATTTCTCTACTTTGTGGACCAGCGCACTCTGCGGCATTCGATCCTAACCTCCCAGGAGGTAAGAGGGTATCTCACAATAACACATAAGGATTCTCTGGCTTGGAGCTTTATAAATAATAAATGATCTGAAGGTTGAGTCATAATGCACTGCATTTACAATAAGTTCCTTTCAATTTAAACTGATCATCATAGGGGTACTGATGCTGCATTACTAAGATTAAGATGATGTAAAGAGAGAGCTGGATAAAACCAACAAATATTTCAGTCATCGGTCCCACCTTTTCCTCTTCCTCTCTGATTTCACTGCACAAACAATATCTTTTATGGCCTTTGATTGAAAATACTCCACTACACATTGATGAGTGTGTACTGATATGAATCAAACATCTAATAATCAGTGTGAGAAGAACATTTCTAATTTAAGCAACATGAAGAAGAAAAGCCTCATAAAAGGTAAAGTCATTTGTCATTTTTCTGGAGAAACGTGACAAAGTCGCTAATATCGCTCATCTAAAATTAATAGTGACATTCAATGAAAAGAAAAAGACGAGGAAAAGGCTAATTGCAATTATTACTCTGGTCATTAATCATCAAAGATTTCTTGATTGCAACAGCTTTAAATCGAAATCATTAAGAACTGGTGAGATCTTGTTAGCCTAATCTCATAGGAAAAAGGTCACCACCACCACAATGTGTTGGGTTGTTCAGTAAAAGGGAAGAAATGCAGCCACTCTTATTAGTAAATATTCCTTTCTTCAAATGCTGATGTAGTTAGAGTTATTTATTACACNTCTCTGAACTGCTATGTTGTCTGTTGATCACATAAAATAGAAAAAATCTTTGCTTCTGCAACAGAACAACAATCCAAAGCAGACCTCAAAATACGCTGTTAAAAGGAAACATGACGAAATACAACCTGAAGTTTCTGGAGCAGCTCTCATCATTGCAAAAGCTGTGTATACGTTTTTAGCATGGGGGTGCAAGGACATCCTAAAATATCTCCAATCATGAAGTGATCTACTGCAAATAGTAAGGGGAAATGTCAAACTAATGAAAAGAAAAAACACAGAAAGTATTCGGAAGACATGCCACAAATACTGCCGAAAGATAATCAAACATTTAAAAAATACTTGGGTAACTGAACAGAGCCCATTTATGCATTAAAATACAATTAAAACTAGTGGCAGCAAATTGAAGGTTTGTATAGTGGAAACAGCCACACGCTCCCGTGGCGACTTTTCTTTTCTACTTCAGCAGTGATGTGTGTGCTATAATGATGAGTCATCCTCCTTTTTCCTAATACGCTCACATTTTGCCCACAACAAGAGAGAAATAGCTTGAAGGTTTATCTCACTCTGCGTGGGTGATGTTCCTCCAGCGGGACTTGGGTTTTAGAGGGGGAGCTCCATGACTCTCCCCTGACATAAACATGTCAGGAGGCAGCTTGATGTTCTGGTAGTCTTTGGCCACGGTGAGGAGTGGGTAGCGGCTCGGGTGGCACTCTGGCAGTGACAGTCGCATGTCTGTATCTTCCGCCTGAGGAGGAAAGAAAATCACAAACACCAGTGAACCCACACATATTCGTAGATGGTGTCAAACTGTTAACAGTTGTGGGCGCACAGCAAATACAGCTGCATCTGAAAAAAAAAAAAAGAATAAATAAATAAAATAAGAGGTGTTAAAGCAGTATGAAAAATTCAGTGTGAGCAGTCACACCTCTGCAGCTGTATCTCCTAAACAGGAAAAACTAATTAAAAGTCAACACTTTTCTATTTCTGGAACAAAAAAATCCATTTAAGGCTGGTCTTACCCTCAGGCTGAAGCGGGTATGGCAGGTGGTTGGAACAAACTCATTGAAAGGCAGAGTGAAGTCAATATTGAGCGTCTCGCCACAGGCTGCCAGGTACACTATAGGCAATCAATAATGAAATTGATTAGTCTCCCTGTTTGAGGATTATAGTGTACATATACTGTACAATATATCACTTCATACAATTAAAGTATCCTGTCACAGACACTAGCTTCCAGAGTTAAAGAGGCATTAAAGTGCTGATCGATTTCATGGC
>JAPMNP010727104.1:0-12809 GCA_029874935.1 Atherina boyeri
AAACTCAATTGTTTAACTCGAGGGGAGGTGGAAAATGAGCATATTTGCCCAAATGGTGGTGTGTCCCTTTAACACCTGTGACAGAGTTAGATTCACTTCAGGTGGAGTTGATTACAACATCCGGTTTGGTCGTGCGCGCCATTTTCACTTACGGCGGTTGGTAATGGGAGAATAAAAGACTGTAAAGTAAAGACTGTGTGTTGTGTATGTTAACGTTCTGTAGCCTTGCAGGTGACGATACAAGACATTTCTGATTTTGTGACTTGTATGGTAGGCTAAACACAGAATGTACTTTCATTGTTTTACGATAAATTAATGCTAACTATCACATTAGTGGGAGGAAAAAAACATGATTTTAGAGTGAAAAATACACTTTAATGTGTCATAGAATAAATAAATAAATAAATAACACTAATTCAAAGTTGGGCTGCACGGTGGTGTGGCAGTTAGCACCGTGGCCTCACAACAAGAAGGTTGCTGGTTCAAGCCTCGGCTGGGGAGGGGCTCAATCAGTGTGGAATTTGCATGTTCTCCCCATGTCAGCGTGGCTTCTCTCTGGGTGCTCCAGCTTCCTCCCACTGTCCAAAAACATGCATGTTAGGTAAATTATAACTCTAAATTCTCCCTTGGAGTGAACATGTGCATGAATGGCAACCTGTCCAGGGTGAACTCTGCCTCTCACCTGCTAATAGCTGGGATAGGCTCCAGCCCCCCCCCACAAAATTGGATAAAGTGGTATGGATGTTAAAGTGAAAGGGAATAACATGATTTTAGCATTGAAAATAAACTTTAGTGTGTCATAAAATAACACTGTGTATGTTAAAAATGAACACTCAGTGAAAGGGAATGGGGTTAAAAATGCACTTATGTGTTGTCATAAAACAACTATTAAAGAGTTAAAATATTAACACTTTGCAAAGTGTAATTTTAACTCAGAATCCATGAGGATTACATAGACTCAGAAAAAATGTTAAATTGAACACTCTGTGAGTTGAATTACTCCTGTTTTTGCTGTGTGGGCATACTGATTACGGTTAAAAGATATTAAGTCTTATAATACACAGGGATACATTTGAATCAAATCAAATTTTATTTATCAGGCACTTCTCGAACACGAGTAACAACAACAGTAACAATCTCTGGATGGATTCATCTTCCACACTTCAACAACCTTCAGACAAAACTCTAAGCTAGATTTGCGTTTCTTTTCCACAATAAAGCTTCATTTCCTCTCTCTTGATTTAGTACACAGTCTGCCAAACACCCTTGCCAAGATGACGATACTCCTGGTTCTGTACGGTGACATTGTCTACAAAATGGCATTGAACACTGCTGTCAATAAACTAGACATTCTTTATCTCTGCCAGCTTTTCACTTTGCCACTAACGCACCCTTTCACACTCACTGTTGAGATCTTTATATGGTTGGTCCTCCTTCATACTCTGTGACTCCATCACTGGTTTCACTTTGTCTATAAAATAATCCTCAACCTGACACCGCCATACCTGACTTTCCTCTTCACCTTGCCTGCAGTACATTCTGCACTAGGTCAACAAAATATATCAAGTTCTTCATTCCCAACACCTCTACTATTTTTGGCCCCAAATCCTTTAGTTTTTCAAGCAGCAAATTATTGGAATATTTTACAAAATACCCTCTTATCACTTTCAAGTTCAAACTGCAAAGGATTATTACTGATCATTGCTCATCCCAGAACACACTTCCATGCATACATACATGCATTTCTCTCTCTTTTCTTTTAAAAAAAACATTCATACATGCATGCACACACTTCCATAAAGACATTTTTCTCTTTTCTATCCTGTTAATATTACCTTAATATATTTTTAATCCTCTTTCAATTTTTAAGTCAAGTGATCTAACATGCTTTTAAGAGGATCTGTGCCTTCTCTGGGTTTTGTGTTTATGGTCATGTATGGGTTTCTGTATCTCTGCAAGGGTCTCTTGGCCAGGTCATTTCTGTGAATGAAAACAGGTCCTTAAACATTTTACCTGGAAAAATAAAGGTAAAAAAAGAGAAATTGCTCTATAAAAATGAGTTAATCCATCAGACTTGCTATTAGCTGGCAAAATATTTTACACACGTAACTTTGACAATGAAGACAGCGACTGAAACGACGACATAAGCTACACAAAGCATGAGCACTTATAAAGGTTACTGCTACAGGCAACTTAGATATATGCAGGGCTAATTAAGGATCTAATGAAAAACCTCACCAGTCTGTGTCCAATATCAGCATATTTAGATTCTAAAGCCGCTGGCAAGCATTAAAACATAATGTCTTTCTCATTTCACTTTAAAGAAATATCATTAGTCCTAGGGAAGGGTAATTAGTTACACTTCTTTAAAAAAAATACTTTTTCGTGTTGCCTCCAATTGTAGCAATTTGAAGCTGACATAGCTTTCATTAAAAACGGAAATAATTCAATGTCCTTTACTGTTTATTCAAGGTTGCTAAAACGAAATGACACAAATAAGTTTTTGAATTCTTCCCCGTTGACTAAAGGCTTCGATGAAACACCTCACTGAGTTACACCAGCAATGTGACTCACAAGATGTTGGCTGTTACTATAAACCTGAACAACTATCTAAAAATTGTATCTCATCTGATACAATTTTTCCAAGTCCCCTGTGCTGTGGGAAACAATACACTGAGCTAACAGATGGATCTGGACCCGCCTACCTGGAAAAGAGAAAAAGCTGTTCCTCCGAACCTTAAATATTCAATATAACTATTTGGTGTCAAATGCAACCCCATAATAACTCTATTGCATTATTTTGTCATTTAGATTGGACACAATGCCCCAAATGTTTAGGAATAGGAGTTTATTTATTTATTTATTAATCTATGATTATTTACTTGCTTGTATTTGTGCTGATTACAGACGGAAAGCCTATTTCAAATTTTGCTAAATGAGACCCCCCTCCCCCCCATCCACTTCTTTTGCATATTTCCTTACTCCTACTGCTGAAACATGTTCATAATTTAATGGGCCTGCATGTTTGCTCCATTACCTTGCAGCTGACACAGACCAGAGGTTTTTCCGATACAATTGTTTTCATTGAAGCAGAAAGTCTTTTCCACAATTAAAACATTTTGTCTGGAAAAAAAGCAGACATGCATGTACAGTAGAGGTATTTTGTTCCATAAACAGAGTTGCATTTTTATGCAATCATCCCAATCATTTTGAGATTTTTTTTACAGGATGAGTTTTACAATCTGTATTCAGAGCCATAAATTTAAAATAGCTCAGAAATGTCAAGAGATTGTTCAAACCATTTAATCAGTGGTGTCGTGGTAGATTGACACCTTTACCATTTATTGAAATGAAAGGATTCATCTTTGCTGCTTTGCTTTTTCAGAAACCATGAACAAAAAGCGAGTCAAAGCCCTTAAACTATATCTCATTTTATAAGCACTGATAGAAGACGGGCTGTTGTTTTGCTCTCTTTGACTGTCTTGGAAGTATGCTTCCTTCCTTCCTTCCTCCCCTTTAGAGTTCAGCTCTCTCTTGAGTTTGGTGTCATGGGCCAACAGTCAGAGACGGGGCCGGTGGTGAGCCTGGATTACATCAAACGTATACCAGACGCTGCAGCCGGAAGACGGGCAGGAACCATGAAGATCTGCTAAACTTTGAGACTGTCTATCATCAAAAAAAAAAAAGAAAAAAAAGAGCCTTAGAACGAGCAGCTCTGCGTAGATAGTGGTGTCAGGCAGGTGGGGAGGGATGTAGGCCAACACGCAGACTGTTTTTTGTCACCGCGTTGCTATGTTCAGCCTTGTCTGGAAGGAGAGATAAAAAAGAAGCGAAATTGAGAGTATCAGGGTAGATGTCAAGGGGCAACAATATTCTCATTCATCTGCAGCTCTTTCTCTTAGTGCAGGGCAATTACAAAATGCAGCACATGCCAATTTTCCAAGAGAAAATGTTATTTTCAGTGGATGAAGATAGACTTCCACTTGACCTGTGTATAATCAAAGCGCATAACAATGAAACCATGTTCTGTCTGTTTTTCCCCTGCAGCTTTCTGACATTTAGCAGAGCAGTTTTTTGATTTAATGGCTTGTGAATGAAAAGAAGTGAGAGGCAATGGGTGTGATTGTAGCTGCACCCACCCAATCCACTCATTTGGTAGCTGAATAGTAAGTCATATACAAAAATAAGACACATTGTATTGGAGGTAAGACAAAATAGAAGATTATCATGTTAAATAAGCTTTCAAACCAGATTTATATCATCAGTTTTTGTTGAATATTTATCACTGAAATGGAAAGAATGTTGTTCACAAATTTTCCAACACTTCAGAATGGAATATAAGCATGTCAAACAAGAACCGAGCGAGACTAAGTTGACCCACAACTAAAAGAAACTTGCCCAGACTGGGTCTGATCGGAGCTGTCAGATGTCTGTCAGTCTGGACAGATCTTCTCAGCCTGTCTGGAAAGTATTGATCTCTCTGATTGATCCAAGGCTCCGTCCATCTGCCTGATCCGGACTTTAATGCCGCAAAATACACAGAAGGAAGAGACGAGGAGGGCGGAAAAGGATAGCAAAGCGAAGATAAACAGATACGAATGCAGATAGGTTGGTACATGAGGAGCTGTAGGAGGGGACAGAAAGAGTCTGGCCAGTCTAGCCTGGACAGCTGGTGTTGATAGCTAATCTGCTCATTGCTGGCTCTTTTTGTAAAACATGAAACCCTGCAACCCGATAGCATGAATTAATAAATGAACAATTTCGCCTACAACAGGGCCCCCTGTTCCATCTGGGTTTCTTTACAGAGACACAATAGACACTTAGAGGGGCCCACAGGGGTGTTCATTCCCTCAAGTACTAACTACACAGACCACTGGATGACTGGAAACCACTTGATCGCATAATGACCAACCCAGAGTTGGTATCCTCGCTCATGTAGCCATCAGAGTAATACACAGTGTGGAATCTGTGAATAGCATTTGGAAGGCAACGACTGCAGATTCTCTGCTTCTTTTTCTCAGTTATTTAGAGCAGGCCTAATAAGCAGCGTGGGTGGTGAATGAGGAACCATTAACTCAATAGCTGAATGAAACGGAGCTCAGCCCTCTTCTTGCTTTTTTGCTTTTCAAACCCGGCAATGGGAACACCTGCATCAAGATACAGCACGGTGGGAGGAGCAGAGAGACACGGGGAAAAAGACTGTCAGGGTTCAGAGGTGGAAATAGGGTGGGGAAGGCGGTGGGAATAAGGAGACGAAAGGAGACATGTGCTTTCTTGCCAAGAGTTGGACGGGAAGATCGATAACAGACACCTATTTGTTTCTTAAATATCAAGGCTACAGGAGGTGGTTAGTAAACTGTAGTTCACTTGGTTGCCTTGCAGCTCTTTCAAATCCATGAGATCAAAAACTGTCACTCTGAGATATAAGGCTCCTCAACAGGTTAAACAAACAAGATATATCAAGTTAATTGATGGCCTCTCAACCTAACTGCCGCTGCAAAACGTTTCCTGGTTTTATTCCATATTAGTTCAGAAGTTTGAGGGGTTGAAAAGGAATTAATCAATGTTATCAAGCCTCAGTAAGGATGAGATGAGGTTGCTTTTGAAAATTCAGACTCAATCTGTGATAAGTCTGAAGAAACCCCAGGTAGTCTTGGCTGAAAAATGTTGATTTCAGAGAAATTGAATCTCAACATCAATGTTTCCATGGAGTGTATTTATATTTGGATTAAAACCTGATTGGAATGAAAATGCTTCATGTAAACATACCAATCGAAAGATTCTGATCTGATCATGCTCCTTTGGATCCAAATTTCTTTCCAGTCAAGATGGGTAGGTTATACCGATTGTTGTTCCAATCAGCGTGCATGAAAACACATATTCCGACAGTCAGGTGGAAATGATTCTTACAGCGGATGCCTTTTATGACAGCTCATATAATTCATTGTTACATTGTGTTCCTTAGTAATATATATTTTATTTTTAAAACTGTATTCCCAACCCCACAAGACAATAGCACTCAAACAGCCATGCATTATTTCCCTGCTTCACCACCAGAGGGAGTATTCCCTACAGTGAGCAGAACTAGACGCTGTAATCTGACTGGGTCAGTTGTTTCCTGAAACGTACCCAGAAAGACATGTAATTGTGTGCAATGTCTGATTACAGGTAAGCTGAGCATTGTATGAAACACATAAGTGTAATATTATAGTCACGAGATGTGAGAGAAGATGGGAGATGGCCGCTAACCCATATGAAGTTTGTATATGTTGTTTTGTGACTTTGTCCATATAAATTAGCCGCAAAGCTAATACTTAGCAGCTAGAGCTAATATAGCTACAGGCCGCATGCAGATGGTGTGGCGCGATTATATGTTGCGTTCGTGCTTCACTGTAATCACGGGTAAATGAGACGGGAGTCGCAGTTATATTCTATTTTGTTAATGAGTTTGTATGTCAATATTATATAAGACTGTAATCTGACTGGGCCAGTTGTTTCCTGAAACGTACCCAGAAAGACATATTGTGTGCTATGTCTGATTACAGTTTCACTAAAGGCTACAAAAAACACACACTTGTCGGGTCATCCATCTAAAGTGTGCAACATCTGTTTACATCGGAAATCACAATTTCTTCCTCTACTACTGTTTCTGGAAAGTCATAAAATGGTACAATTCTGCGCATGTCAAAATAATTAAATCCAGTCAAAAATGTGATGCATATGAACACACATCATGATTGGAATAACTTTTTCAGGCTCCTGCCTACCTTCAGTCTTTCATCCAGAGCTACACTCCCTCTCAACAGTTACATTCAGCTACTGAAATACATCTGGTGCTTTCACCACAACGTGGAGGAAAATCACTAGCTAGACTCTTTTCCTCTTCAGTTCCCCGATGGTGGAATAAACTTCAAACTCTATCTGATTCACGGGGTCTGTTTTAAGAGCAAGCTAAAGACCCAGCTCCTTAAGGAGCATTTCTGCACTTAGTTTTACTTCTCTGCTCATCTAGAAGATTAGTCCAGCTCTTTGTATGACTCAGCACTGAGAAAGGTGCACTATGCCAAGATGATATCATGATGGTGAATCTAAGAACTAGTTTTTGTTGAATGAAAGGGGCTGTTGTATGGTGGCGAAGGAAATGTAGCAATGCATGGCAACACCTGTGTCCAACCGGACTCACGGCAGTCGGACCAGCACTTATCCATGCTGGACCTTCCGATTTGATTTCCTGCTTGTGTTGTTCTCTCAGATGTAAGTCGCTTTGGAAAAAAGCTTCTGCTAAATGACAGTAGTAGTAGTTGGTTTGTGCAATGCTAGCTATGTGGTTGTTTTTTTGTCATGTTACCTGTGGGGTTCGTGCTGGGTGGGGTGGGGTTGAGCATTGTGAGCTGGTGTGTGTTGTTGTGTGTTGTTATGCTGTCTTTGACTGTGATTTTTTTATTCTTTTTTGCTGTGCTGTTTTGATTCTCTTTTTTGCTTTGATGGACTGGAGGACCCCCTTGAAAACGGGATGTCTCTTTTCAAGGGGTTAATCCTCCCAATAAAGAAATGTTGATAAATTGTAACTCGATTGGAGATATTTCGTGCATGAAAACATCCTTGCAAGTTTAACAAACTTGGTTTGAGCTTTAGAAAAGATTGTATTCAAACCCTGATACCTCTCCCTTCAGTAAACTAAACTGACCAGCTACTGTTAAAGACAAATATTCAGTCCAAGGCATTTTCAAGTTGACACTCATCACCAAATCAGAAATAAAATCTTTTAAAAAGTATTTTACATGAAGCTCAAAACTCTTAACATTGTAAAGCAAAGGCTGCCACTGCAATGGAACATCCAGCGTAGTTTTCTGGTTCATTTGGCAGTGGAAAAAGGCTTAGTGAGAGAACCTAATAAAGGTAAGTAAAACCAGGAAGTATGAAAGTTTGTGCAGCATTGTCATTCATTTGATGATGCAATCTGCTCGGTTCCTTCTTGGATGCCTATCTGTTTATGTAACTCCACGTTCAGACTTGTTCATATTGAAAACATTAAGTAAAACTGGATGGAAGTAAGTCTGATAGTTGCAGCAAATTCATCCAAAAAAGTATTAGAAACACATTCAGTCAAATTATTGGAAAGAAGTTCATGTCTGAAAAGGACTTTTGAGATATATACGCTAAGTTCTCAAGTGGTTGAGCTGATCCTTTAAATGCACATCATTTTCCTGTTCCCACTTGCTCTCATCTTGAATATGTGTTCTGGAAATGACAGCTGCAATTGATGAAACTAATGACGAAAGGTGAAAAGAATGAAACGGAGGCTATGTGGGTGCTGAGTGAGCCTGTCAGACAGCTGATGTATGGCGGGACAGATGCAGCCATGGGAGGGGGCTGAGGTAAGCTGGCGGGCGGGGCACAGAGCAGAGGATAAAGAACAGAGAGAGACAGAAGAGGAGCAGGCATGCAAGCTATGTGATGATTATCAGAAAACACAAGGGCCGTCTGTTCTCTACCCTGCCTGAGCTGGGAGGCGCAGGGCTGGGTCCCCAAGCAGGTGTGCTGGGTGGGGAAACACAGGAGAGGAGGGAGGAGGGGCAGAGAGAGAAACAGGCAGGGAAATGGAGACTATAGCAGACAGGAGAAAAGACAAAATACAGAAAGACAGAGGTGAGTATTGATAAAAAGACTGGAAGACAGAAATATACTGCTGAGATGAAAACAGAGGTCACAGTAGGTGGAGGAGAACGGCTTGCAAGTCTTCCTGGAAGCTATCTTGGTCATTAGCGTCTCTCGCGTGGCTCAATAAAGAGCTCAGACTCTGGAAGACTGTATGCCTTCCAGCATTTGTCTGTATGTTTAGATGTCAATATAGAAACGGCAGTGTATCAGAGGAATCAGTGGAATCAATGGAGAGGAGAGGTGAGCATAAGTGGATCACTGTGCCCCTTAGCTGACCCTTCATCATGATGACACGCAAAGCATGTCATCACCCCCTACACACATGCATATGCTCTAATGTTGAATACACAGCTTATTACCCCACACCTTTTTTTTCTGCCTCACATTTCTGTTTCTTTCATTCCATTGACGTATACAACCATTACATTTTCACATTTATCTGTGATGTGGGCCCTACTTTAGCATCACACCGGTCATGCTATTATACACATAAAATCACTAAATGGGTGAAATTGTACATGTGCTTTCATTAGAATCAAATATATTTCTGTGACAGCTGTGTGCTGCAACAAAGCTAAAAATATTCTGTGTCTTTCTGAGTACTGTATGCTGAAAAGTTTTGAAAGGGCAAATAATTGGCTTGTGACTCCGCAGTGCAACATAATTAAGCACAGATAAATCAGCAGAGACCAGCGTAGGCCTTGCCTGTGAATACAAGCACACACACACACACACACACACACACACACACACACACACACACACACACACACACAAATACACACAGAGTCACTGCTGCCTTGTCAGCTGCTGCTGCTTCTGGTAAAACACACAGGCTGTGGGAGTGCAGGGACATTTTGCGCTAAGGGAAGTGGTGGGTTTTTGCGGTCTCGTTTTAGCCTTAGAGTTGAGAAATGGCCGAACGCTGCTTTCATTTCGAGAGGAGAGACTAGCAATTACGCTCTGCAGGTCACATGACTGAGATACATGGCTTTTTACTGCACCATTGAGGCCCTCCAAGGCTGATATGCCAAGAATGAAAAATATAACTCCTCCCTCCCTTTACTTCCTCCACTACTCTGACTCTCCCCAATACATGCACTCAAACAACCCGGCACAAACACACACGTGAACACAGTTCAATGTCTTGCCTACTGAATGCCTCCCAGCCCCATCTAATCTTTACATTAGTCAGTATAGAATAAAGAATACCTTGCACTGGAAGGAATGAAATCACCAATAACGCCCCAGCCTCAGTCCATAATGCTCGTATTGTTCTCTGTTGTATTTGTCCCATTGAAATATAGATCAATATCCAGAGACAATGGATGACCAGCAGCTTAAGATAAAAAAAAACGAAAAAAAAACAAAAACACTTGTTTAATTGGTGAGGAGTTGTCATTAATCTGTGTGGGTTTCTTTTATATTGTGTGCGCTTTCCATTGTCTGTGCATCCTCTCTCATTTTGTTTCAAAGTGCTAGATTTTTTTCCTCCCTTCCTCTCCCAGCGACAGGCGGCGCATCTTTTTCCAGCCAAGGAGGACATTGATGAATTGCCGTATGGCGAGCTGGAGAGGCGCAATTAAGATTCCATCAGGATAAAGGTGAAGGTAAATTATTTACATTAACAAGAAGGCTTAGATCGCCACACATTCCTCCACAAATAGATAGAAAAAGGAAAAAAGCTCTAGAAGCTGGAGGAGCTGGCCTCCATAAATTGTTTGTGTTGTTAATTAATGAGCCGAGCAAATGTTTGTGTGTGCGTATGTGTGTGTGATTGTGCTATAGGTAGGTAAAGGCGGGGTGAAAGAACAGAGGATGTAAAGAGGAATGATGTGGTGGGTGGTAAAGGAAAGGGCTTGCCTATTAAAATGATCAGGGAGGCAAAGTCTTTTGTTCCATTAGACTTTACACTTTGACTTATGCTGTGTGGGTTGAGCTCTTTAGGGTACCAGCTCCCCTTCGTGGATACAGACATTGATCTCTCAGTCTTGATCTTCAATCAAATAGTTCACCAGCTGCGTCAGTAACTATTCAAATTTGGAGTAATTTTTGTCAATATTGACAAAAGTTTAAAAATTTTCAAATATAGCTTATTAACATTAAACACAGCAGTAAACAACTATGTAACGTAAGAGTGAGTGCCTATAGGAGAGCACCGTTTCTCTCCCTCTGTATTCAAATCTGATAGATTTCTGTGTTGCAGTTGGTCCGGCTGCGCAAGCATGTTAGTTCATGTGAACCTCTGCCATGTAATCCAGGCTGTTCTCCCAAAAAAAATTTCCCAATAGTCCTTTATTCATGCTGGTGAGAAATTACATCCTTTTAGAGAACCTGGGGCCTCTAGTGGTGATGAAAACCACTGCAGTGTGAAAATGACATCCATGTGTGTAATGGTACCATTAGCATGTGACAGTTAGCTTAAAAGCATTCGGCTTTAAACTGGAATTACTCTTCTGTGTTTTTTTCTCCTGAATTTTTGTTTTTTATTTTAAATTGTGCTTTTTATTCTTTTAATATCTAATGCTTCTTCTGCATCCCACTGTAATGCTTTTAATGTTTTATGTAAAGCACTTTGAATTGTTTTGTAACAGGAATTGTGCTATAGGCTACAATTAAACTTGCCTTGCCTTGCCTTTTCTAACCCAAACCAAGTAGTTTTGATTTCTGACCATAACTACGTAATCCTACTTTCTAAACTTATGCAAAAGCATTGTAACCAAGCTTTGTAGCAGCTGTTATGTTATGCTAATGTCCTTCGAAAGTGCATGATTGAAAAGCCCCTCCTTCCTCCATATTAAGACGTTTTGGCTTTTTTAATGAAATACTTGAGAACAATGTATGATCCAAAGTGGAAATGCTCATATGAATCATATTTTCTCTCCTACATGATACCATGGGCTATATCTAACGTTTTCATATACAGTGGTCACCTATTTGAAGTTGTTTTCTACCGTGGGTGAGGATGGTATATTTGTAAATGAGCCACTTCATCGGACATTAGGCCTACTGAGTCAACCCATACACTGCCATTCACTGCAGAAGTGATGGCTATATCATATAATTTAATGTAGATACATACTTTATGATTTTGAAGATTTCCTCAGTGACAAACTGGAAAAGAAAATTCTAGTTATGTTTTGTTGCGATATATTACATAAACATGATAACATATCCTTCGATATTTTATAGGATAGGTAAAAGACTCAAATAAGTTTTCATCAGATTAGAAAAAGTATAATTGCACTGCAGATGTTGCTAGTAGTATAATGTTGTAGGGGAATATTCTCAATCTTTAATAATCATGAATGAAAGTATTAAATAACCTATACATTTGCTTTGTTTGGAGGAGTTGTTGGCAAGTTGTTAGGAACCAAAATGATGAAGCAAAGCTTCACAGAGCTAAGCTGAGGAAAGCTGCAAAGACGGCAGAGAAATAAATCTAAATAAATCTAAATCATGTGATCAAACAACTTGATGTGCCAGGTGGTTTGTTACTCAGCAACATCTGGAGTCTTCTGTGGTCTTGGGAAATAAGTATGTGCTTCAAAAGGAATTAAACAAACAAACAAACAAAAAAACCACACATCTATCAGTGTCAGAAACTAAATTTGATCAATGGAATCGACTGTGTGCTATTATCATGGAGCCATTTGGTCAGTGAGTTCTTGCTGAAACAATTTGAAAGGATAGCAACAAACATCTTTGCTACAGAAGAAAGTCTTCACTGTCGCTTATTGTCTTGTTCCTATGAAGAAATACGCTCCAGTTCTAATGGAACTGATTCTACAGCAGCATTTACACTCATCTCCTTTGTGACCAATATTGATAGCTAGTTCAGGGAACTACTGTTGATTGGCTGCATGCATGTCTGCACTTTGGCGAGATGGCTTTTCTTGTGATTTAAAAAATCTTGCAGCAATCCAGTTGCCAAACTGATCCTCTGTTAGCCTGGGTTTTCCCAGGCTACCTTGAACGCAGCTCGATTTTATTCTTGCTGCAAGGTAGCCTGGATGCCATGGACCAAGATTTCCCGTCAGATACGGAACTAATTACAAAACTGGTAGGGAGGAGCAAGACGATGACGTCTTCTATGCGACACACTGAAGCAGTTTGTTTACAACTAGGGATCCAGCATGGCAGCAGAC
>JAPMNP010727110.1:0-11307 GCA_029874935.1 Atherina boyeri
ACGGATGCCAGCAAGCCTTGGGAGTTTTTCTACGGGGGTGTTTTATGTGTCCCACAGGACTCAGAGACAGTGAGATGTGGCTACAGTACACAGAGGATTCCAGTCAAGGACACAGGCAGCATCACTCACTCTGCCATTATTTGCTCATATTTAAAGCTCGGGAGGTGAAGGGGTTACCTGAGGGACCGTGGGTGCACACTCAGAGGAGGATGGGTGATTTCAGAGTCCGACGGGTGTGCTGAGCGCTAAAGGAAAAAAAGAGAGGGAGTGACAGAGGGCTTTATGTGTCAGCCCGGTGATACCAGCGTTTTTATGGCTGAATATTTTTCCACTTGTCAGAGCTGGATAAGGAATCACCATAAGGTTGGGGAGCATGAATATTGCCCTTGAGGGCCCACTGTGGCTGCTCCTGTTTATGGTTGACTAGCAATCAGCCACCGATTCAGGACCCGCAACCCCTCATCCATCCACGTCAGCAATTAATCAATTAAATGGGCAGCGGGGAGGGAGGGGAATCGGCAAGGTGTGTTAATACAATGGCCTGTTAAGGTTGATGTAATTTCATCACTAATGTCACCCATTCATCACGGCTTATTATCTGGTTCGCATAGACAATGGTCAATATCACTTCATAAATGTGAGAAACATGGCGATCTGGTGATATTACGCCCAAAGGATGCCACCAAACGATGGGCTACAGAGCATGAGGGCCAAATTTAACAAGTAAGCTTACTCAAACACATAAAATCTAATGTGAGTGATTATACAGCAGGGGACATTTTGTACAACCCCTCAACGGATCTGCAAAAGAAAATGTCCTGGCTTACCTTTAATAATAATACAACCTCTCTGAATAATCTTGTTGGTTTAAAAAGGATCTTTGCTGGCTACAGAACCCATTTGGGAAACACAAACATGGACAAAAAGATACAAACAAAGATACAAATTGTGTTTCCGGGACGCTGGTTCAATGACAATAAAGGCTATTCTGATTCTAATTCTGATACTTAAATACCAACGTAGCATCAAGAGGCTCTCATCCTAACAGCAAAGCCAAGTTGTTTGACAAAACATTTAAATAGACGATGGCACGTAGGCGGAGGCCCTGTCCGCTAATGTGCCTGGTATGAGCGTGTGTGGGCCAGACCACATGTGATACACGAAGTGAGAGCCGTATTTGGCGCCGATCGATACGAGGGCTCGAATCCCCAACATAGCGCTTTGGACGCGAGCCGCTGACAGCTGACAGTTTGTGCTCATTCTTCGGAACTTTAAATGTCACCATGTTCAGGGCCAAAATATTTCCAAACTTTGAACGAATCAGGGTCTCTTGAAAAGTTTATTCCCAGAAAGGGTTGAAGCCGGCAAAGCCATGAGATCCGGACAACAGAGATTGGTTTGAAGCTCTGTTGGAATGTTTCTTTTCCTTTTCTACAAGCCTGATGTTCGCTGGTAAAGCTCATCTAGACACCATATATGGTAAAAAGCTCCACAAATGAACCTCGTGTGACTTAATCATAATTATGGACAATAATCGGGGATCTGGTCAAGCTATTTCAATAGACTTAAGGGCTTTTCTTAGACAGGCAGCACAGTGTTGATTAATTCTACAATAACTAGAGTATGTAATCAAAGAAACTACATCATATCCATCATATCAATTGGACAGCACAAACTGGCTGACATCCAGCTCTGAGCAGAAGGAAAATACCTGCCCTGTATATCGGCCTACTGCTACTAACAGCTTCAGTCAGACACAAAGAGCATCCCTTCCACCCAAGCCAACATTTCCCCAGCCCTCCCAGCAGGTACATCAGCTCAATTATGATGATGGCAATGACTGATTGCATTTTATCTCTCCCCTGTTGCCCAAATAAGTCTGGCCATCACAATGAGAGAGATGGAAGAAGAGAAGGGGAGGGAAAAAGAGAAAGAGACAGAGACCGGGGTAGGGGCGTCATCTGTGGTGAGCTATAAGCATCCCAGATGCCAGTCTCTGGGACGGTATCAAACATCTCGGTGGCAGGCTCGGCATGAAAATAATCTATACCTACAGGAAGTCAATTAAAAAGTGCCAAGGGAGATTACGAGGAGGGTGACAGCTTTTCGTCAGGACACGGGTTTGTCTGGGAGAACCAGCGTGTTGCATGTCTGTCGTGTGAGTGGAAGGTAAAGTGGGTGCGAGCTGGTCGCAAAGACAAGTTGGAAAGCAGGCGGCAGCGACAGCAGAGGGAGGAGACCACTGCCGAACGCTCTTAAAAGCTCTCTCATGAATATTAAAAAGGCCGTTGGCAGTCGGCAGCTCCCGCCACAAGTTTGCAAACCAGCGTAATGTGTCTGTTTGCGCTGAGAAAGAGTTCAGTCTGGATATCAATTAAATCAAGCGTTGTCAGTCTGATGGCCCTCTCAATGGAGGGACAGCCCATTCCCCTCTACACATCGGCTCGGCTTTGTGTCAACCATCCATCTCTCATCCTCCCCTCCACTTCCTCCTCTTCCCCCAGCTGCCATCTTCATCAGCCTTGACGCACTCTCCCTCTCTGTCTTTCAAGCAGCCGGTAACTGAAAGCACAAATTACTCTCCCCTCCACCTTTAACTCCCACTAAATCTTTCCCCTTTTCCACTTTGCTGAGCCGGGATATTTTATTCCTCCATCAAATATGCATCCCATTAATTAAGTTAAATTACTCCTGACTGCCAAATATCCCCTGCCCCGATGGGTGTCAACACAGAAATGCATGACTGTGAACCCGCAATGACACGGCCGTAACACTTAAACATGAGTTACAGCCTTTTCCAACTCCATCCACGGGCAGATTACCAGACACTTTGGGTTGCCGTTCGCTCCCCACCCCCCTCCACCCAGCTTTTTAATAAGAGCACAATGGATGACACCCGCACTCGTGACAATAAGAGGACTGATATTTTAATTACACACCTTTTTTCATCTGCCTTGCTCTTCATCTTTTAATTGCTGTTGTTAATCACTCATTAACTTCTCTCTCTCTATTTTCTTTCTTCCTACAATATACCTCCGACACCATTAGCTCCATAAAATGGTTGAGTTCAGCAACATTTCTTTTTTTTTTAATTATTCAACAATTTCATAGCACAAAGTTTGCACTTCTTTTGTCCTGGTTTGAGGACTCATGTTTGGGGGGAAAAAAAAAAAAAAGCTGAGGCCAAAAGAAGTTACTAAGATGCTCAGACAATAGCCTCTTGACTTAGACGGTCCTCAATAGTTTTATAACTCACCAGTATAAGCTTATGTGCTGTGTTGGCTCCCTACTTTAACTACTGATGTTGCCTTTTAATGTCTGGGCCTTGTGTTTGTTTTGCTTTGTCTTTGATTAAAGGGAAATGGTTTGATTATGGAGCCCCGAGGCTTCTGTTGTGGGCCCAGGACAGAATATGAGATTGTTATTAAAACCTAATGGGACTGATATGCTGACAGAGATTTCTCTTTTTGTCTCTTGAGCTCAGAGATGCTGAGTGGAGTCCAATTCAAATTCTTCAAAAGCATCCTTTCACCAAAGTGAGACTGACGGAGCAAATGCACTTTATATCCCTCAAGTACTTGTGCTGCGTAATTTGAAACGCAAATTTAATAACCTCTATTGCCTCCCTTGCTCAGTATTAGTCCTAAAAACACAAACCTTACTTATGAAGTCATATATTTGTTGTCATGTTTTCTGCTGAGAGCTTACCTGGAAGTGAGCATTCCTTATGATTAAATACATTTTGACTGCTAAACTTTTAAGATCAAGGATAAAAAGTGTAAATACTGCACTGGAGGGTGGATATGTATCGATACATCCATGCTGTCTGAATTCCTTCCCCTTCTCTTTTGCCTCTCTCTGTGTGTGCAAGCGTGCCTGTGTCAGAGTGTGTTTCTATTGCAAAAAACATTAATTTTACAAACATCAGCCCAAGGCTACTAAACACATCCAATCCATTATGCTGCGCTTTATCGTGTTATGGAGGGGGTAACGGGCTGTAAAGCTGTCTCGGTCATAAAGAGCGATCGCAGAGCGCCAAGTCAAACCAGAACGCAGAGCTCTCCGAGCCATACGCAGCCCTCGTTATCATCAGAGCAGCTCCGTCACATACTTAACCTTTCCAGACCAGCCTTTCTGCATTATTTTCCAAATGACCTTTAGCGTTACTTATTTCATTTCCGATAATGGCACACTAAATTTAGTTAAATGCATTAGAGCAGAATGTGTTTATTTTGGTGAAGGGGTCCACACTGACTGACAAGGACCATGTTCCCAGACTCAGACTCCAAGGCAGTAAACACTAATACATCTTCCTGATGGGAGTAAGTACCAGGCGCTGTCAGGCCGCTAGAAATTATGAGAGATGGAACAAGTAAGTAGAGAAGGAATACATGTACATACAGACTTGCATGACTATTTTAAAAGTCTCCCATGAAGACTTTCAGGATTCCACTGGAGGGCTCAACTTAAAGGTCAGAATCACTTCACCAACATGTTTGAAGTACTTTAAACACAAAAAAAAAAAAGATCATGGGCCATAAAAGACACATATTATGCTCTTTGTTACACAAGTTCATGAGGTCTTAGTGAAATGTCTGTGACATGCTCTGGTCAAAATACCACAGATTGATACTACAGCAGCCGCTTTTTCCACCTTGATTTTCCACATATATCAATACACCCTGAGCCTTTTTTAAAGCACTGCCAACACCAGGACACACAGCAACCTGAGCTTGAGGTTGTGGCTGACAGGGTTACACTCCAGTCAAAATGTAGGTAGGAATTATTTCATCACATTTCAGATCTATAAACCCAAAGCTTTATTATTGGCCCATCCCCATGTGTTCTGTTCTGTTTTTAATGCTGATGTTAAGTACTTTTGCTTATACTGGCTACTATTTGTTCTGGTGACAAATGAAAAACACCTGTAAGGAGTCTCAATATTTCCCAATAGAAATCTTAGACAGGGACCTGTTAGGAAATTATTATCACATTTCTTTCTTAAAAGGGACATTGTGTAAGAATTACTGCCATGTAATAAAGATAAAAACGAATAATGCATCTTGCACGTCACCATTTCAAACACGTATTGCAACAACGGTAGCTGCTGTGTATCAAAAAGCCTCGACAACACTGATTAAAGCATGTCATTCGTTACTGCAGGGAGTCTATTACTGTTATCTAGATTATTGGCCCTGTATGCTCAAAACAACAATAACAACAACAAAACATGCAAGTTCCCTATGGTGTTGTTGACTCTATCCAACAGAGATGGAATTGTCGCTTCAACAAGACGTCTCCATGCTGTGTGTTTGTTCTGCTCAGCCACTTGTAGTTTCAAGATGGCTGCCCGGCATGGCGCTTCCCTACCGGCTGACCCGCCCTATGTATAAACAATAGGAGAGGTCATGATACACCAATGATCACACATTTATAAATGTAGATGTCGATTTTGGCCAGTAAACAACAGAAAATGTTACACAATGTCCCTTTAAGTGAATTAAACTATATAACTGCTGATGAGAATTCACTGACTTTATTTACTTTCATCAGATAGAGATAAAGATAGAGATTTGGATGTAGAAACCCACTAAAGATCTGAAATACTCACTTAATATGTTCAAACCAACAGTCATAAACTTTTGGGTTTTTTTTGAGCTGGCAGCAACTTCAGACCCACATATATGCCCCCAGGCACAGTAAAGGTGTTTTCTTTTTTCCTAGCATCCCTTTTTAAGTAGCTTACTTAATATTTCTTATCAAGCATCTTACGGTTGATAAGAGTGATTAAAAAAAACAAACAAAACAACTCAGTTTCATGTTAAAGATTTAGAATGCCAGTCAACATTTGCGTACGCTCTCAGTTAAACGTCATTTTGGGCACATTGAGTTTTCAAAGAGGCTAAGTGCTACATAGATGCGTTGCTATCTCCGAGCTGTGGTATCATACAACCCAATCCCTGAGCAGCCTTTAAGGAGCAGCTTGTTTCACAGCTCTGCTGTATGAGCGGAGGGGGTGGGGTGAAGGGATCTTAGCAAAATCGCTAATGTACATGATGATTAAGTGTAACTCAAATACCGAGTGTGTTGTTCATGGGCCTGACAGGCAGTAATTTGGTGTATTATATTCTGCGGTTTTAATTGCACGCCACCAATGTGTCCCTCTGACACGTTATGAAGCGATGATGTACAATTATTTCGGGGCGGCGGGAGATCAGTGGAGTGACATTATAATCATCCTCACAGGGATTCCTCTCTTCATCTGCAACAACCATTAATGTTTAAATGGGAGAAAGGAAGAAAAAATAAAAAAAACATAAAAATAGTTCTCAGGGAGTTCTAACCAGAATCTGTTGGAGGATTATAGAGAATCACGTCAAGAGAGAAGGAGAGGGGTGTGGATAGACAATAGAGGGGCTGAGTTAAGTGACGGCTTTCTCTGGATAAGCAGCAAGCTAAGATGCTGCTCCACTGTCACTGCCAGGCCTCACGCTACTCATACAGGCCCGGGCATTAAGGCACATTACAGCGGATGAGCCACGCAGGGCGGAACTGATGGGCTATTCTGGGAGCAGGCCAGACAATCTCACAAGACAGGGGGGACATAAAAACCCTGACATGAGCCAGCCCCATCCTGTTAACAGTCAAATCACACACACACATACACACAACACCCAACATGAACTCATGACTATATATACTCTTTCCAACACCAAGTCAAGCAAACTAAAGGAGAGGGAGGGAAGAAACACAATGCAGCCATCTCCACGATGAAGACCAACTTTAAAGAGTCTGAAAACTTTGTTGTGCAGCTTTGTTCGAATTTCTCAAGTGACATTTGGTAAGGGGCAGCTCATGACCCATAATCATAAAAACAGAAGTCCACAAGAGGACAATCCACATCCACGGTAGAGTTAATACTTCTAAGGGCAAAGCTGAGATATTAAACCAATGCCTCAAAGCATTTAGACTGTTTATCCATAATTAAACACCTACAACCGCACTGGACGTCCGTTGCATCTTTGGGGAGGACAAGCAAGCGGGAGGCTGGAAATGCTGAATCCACGGCCTTTCCGCGAGATGATGGAGGAGAGGAAGAGGAGGCTCATTAAGCAGCCAAGCCCCACTGTGGACAAAACACACCAGGAGGAAATGCAAGAATGTGCCATCTTCTTTTTTTCCTTTTTTTTTTTCCTAAAATTTATCTGTTTATTTTTTTAACCAATTAAATATGAGAAATCTCATCTTGCATGCTAACAGCCAATTTGCGTTTTTCTGCTGTTTTCACACTTCAAGGCTGCCTCATAGGCAATTTAAGACAAATAAGTATTTTCTAAAATAAAAGACAAAGATGAGCATGTAGATACGTAGAACTGCAGATAAACAGATAGGAGAAGTAAAAGAAATGGTGAGACGTAAGCAGAAAGTCTTTAAAGTGGAAGGAATGGCGGGGGAACGACTGACCAGCATGCTCAAGTTTGATTGGCAGCGTGGTCAAGGGTTCTAATCTGTCCTGGCCTTGCATTTGCATTTGTTAATTAAATGCCAAAACAATATGATCTTTAACTATCAACAACTCCCCCTCGGCTCCGGAAAAGAGAGCAGCAGCAGTGAGCTGAGGGTAAAGTGGGGTGGACAGCCGAGGTGCAGCGCATCCATTCACTCACGGAGTCAGAGGCGAGGTAATCTTCTAGTCTGAATGTTTAACAGGGGAGACGTGGCGATCGATGGCAGTGAGGAGAGATGCTGTTTTCTTTCTTTTTTTTTTTGTTTTGCTTTCCTTGTAAAAGAAAAAGAAAAAGGGGGGGGCACACAAACAAACAAGATGACAATAAACTTAACCAAAAAACTCCAGGCCACACGGATGCCAAAGAGTCTAAAAGCAATGATGAGATTAATGAGACCAAAATATTGTGACATGATAAAGTGTGATTGCACCTAAAAATAACTTAAAACATTATTTTGGTTAAGTAAAGTGTTGCCCCATCATTAGTATCCACAGGAGAATGCAGAGCTTAATCGCACTATGATCTCACTTTTCTAGGTCACCCCAAAACAAAACAGGTAATAACATTACACATTATACCTGAACCATGGCCATCCATTAGTAACAGGCTTTAGATTCAGATTAAGGACGTATCAAACGTGAAAAGTTTGGGAAGGGGAGCAGCTTATGTGTATGTATGGCTCTGGCCTTAATGAGGGTGTTTCTGGGGGTCTCTTTGTGTTTGCTGCTCTTTACTCAAGAGGAGGGATGGCCCGGTGATCACTCAGTCCTGAAAGCACACACAGGGCCGATTTGTCAGCGGTGGCTGGCTCTGGCAGCGCACAGCTCCTACATCTGCATGATTTGTGAAACCGGGGGCTGTATTTAGTAGTTGCATTTAAAAACATATTGGAGAACTGTTCTGATTGCATGTGTGCGAGTCAAAGCCCCCGCCCAACATATTTGCAGCACTTGGGAGAAGGGGGTTTTCAGCTGGAGGGCTTGTGAAACATGAGCTTTTCCTCTCATTAAAGGAGAAGCCGTGTTTAAAGCAAAGCTTGTTTGGTCCTGCTGTAATGTGTTTGCGAACATCAGCAGGAGCAAATAAACATGTACGCTCCGCGAGGTCTTACAAGAACAAAATCTGCCAGCGACTGAAATAAACAGAAGAGTTTATAAAAGAATCACAGCGAGGGAGAATCTGATAACAACATATATGTCTTCATCTTAAAGGGATAGTTCGCCTATTTAAGACATGAAGTTGTATGCAATCCATACCAGCAGTATAGTGCATACACATTGACCCACTCAGTGGTCACCTCATTGGCCAGAGTTCTGGCCGCTTGAAGTTGTTCAAGAAAGTAGTCCCGGTTAGTTTCCGGGGCGCACTGTTGACGTTGATGGCAGCGCGGATTGATGGAAATGGAAAGAAAATAGTGCCGATTAAAACTGAGTTATGATTTTTTTCTGTAGGCGGTTTTGTGATGTTAATTAATCAAGCTTTCAAACGCATATCACTTTTTCACGTAAAAACGCACAGTTTTGTGGCCCCGGAAACTAACCGGGACTACTTTCTTGAACAACTTCAAGCGGCCAGAACTCTGACCAGGGAGGTGACCAGTGAGTGGGTCAATGTGTATGTACTTTACTGCTGGTATGGATTGCATACAACTTCATGACTTAAATAGGCGAACTATCCCTTTAAGGAAACGAGCACCTGCTGAAGCCAAAAAAATCCCACAATTCGCTGTATTCCCTGACTGCATGTTAAACAGCTTAACACGTTCATTTGAACATGGTGAGGCAGTGAGGAGGTCTACCATGGGAACGAGAGGAGCTGAGCACGACATATGGTCAACATGTAGGGGGTACAAAGTAGAGCGATAACGGTACTCCTGCACTACCGGATATTTATAGCCTCATGGCTGGCTACACAAACTTCCAATTAGGATTATCTGCACAGCTGAAAAAATGAGAGGTGCAAAACAAAGTCTCACTTACAAATTAAGAATAGCTGAACAGAAGTAATGTATTTGCCCTTTTTAAGAAAGGTCAACTAAACATGGGGGGTATTTTTGGACCACTGCAATTCATTCTTTATCAATTTCTCTTAAATCTAAGTTTTGTTGCCTCTATGAATATCAGTCATGATCCAGCCCTCATTTTGTTATGTTTTGCTTCCAAGCAGCCTGACTTTCTTGTAATATTTTTAAGTACTGTAGTTTTTTACAATAGTTCAGGACTTTCTGGTCTTGTAAAGTTTTTCTTTGGACATTGGCTGTTTTTTTTTTCATTTTCATTCAAATACCTGTTTATATTCAGAGGAATCCTTTTCTTTGGCCACCTGAAGCAGACATGTAAATTATTAAAGCATAAAAATGGCACTTAAAGGTTGTATGGAGAATTTTTCATTTTTAACTAAATTTAAATCTTTTTAAAACCTACTAGATAGATATGTAGCAGCCCTGTACTTATGAAAAACAAAAAAATAGTAAAAAGAAATAAAAAGTGTGGACGTGGTGGGGACCAAAAAACAGTAGCCAATAGAAAACGACTCCTGGTCGTTTAATGTTGGTCGTTGCCACGTCAATCAACCTCTCTTATTCTCGCAAGTGACTTACGTTTGTAACATAAGTAATTTACGCAGCCTGTCTGTACATGAGCAGGGCTGTTGTAATCACCATGGCAACAGCTGATCACCCGTCCAGCTTAAACAGTGTAAAACTCTTTCTCCTCACAAAGAACCCCGAGCCACAGACAGCAAGCTGTAAACGGAAAGCACTTTTTGAGGAAGCTGAAAAGAGAAGACAGGGACAACTTGAACAAAACCGAACTAAAGTCATTTTGGGGGAATCTTTCATGCAGGACGGATATTGAAATCGGCGAAGGGATAAAAACGGATGCGTTGGTCGAGAGTTCCTTTTAGACGGTAAGATATACAAACAATGTGCTCTAGATGACAACTTGATGAAGTTGTTTTAAATATGTGACTAGATATTCAAGTGTTTTTTTCAACAGGCAACTTTTACACTGAACATGTTCTTGTCAAATTATTACATTTTTAAGTTCTATGTTGGAGAATTATTTGGCGTTATGCCAACTATTTGTTTGATAAGGGTAATGTAAAATGCCAAGCTTTAGGGTTTATTTGGTGTAATGACACTAATTTCTGGCTCTTCTGATGTCGCGGCTCTGTCTCACTGGTTGATCACAGCGGCGATCCTCCCTGGATGGATCTGTGCATCCAAATACAGCGCAAGTTTGCAACAAGTTTGCTACAAGCTACAGTCGGTTCCTCACTGTCACAGCGTGCTGCTCACTGCAGCGCCCAAAACTGAGGCATTGACAACGGTTGCTAAGAAACTTTGTCATTAAGGTGTGGCTAGGGAGGGAGATGTGAATGAAGTAGGCTGGTCTTGTGCATGTGCTTTATTCAAAAACTCGCTAACGGTCTCTGCTTTCTGTGATGCCACGAGTATCGTCTGTACAACCTCTGACTCAAGGGATGAACACGTGCACAGAACAGACTAGTTTGCTAATTTTAAAATAAAGTAAGTTTGACCTAATTTTACCTTATAACTCATTTCAAATTTCCTTTAGGCGTGTAACTCTTCTGATTCAGTTTCTGTAGCTGCATCTAAATGACAGAAAGGCCAAGCATAACATAGTTTGACAGACATAACTTTTTGGGTTTTTTTTACAAGGTGAGTTGAAAACAGTTATCAGCCGAAAACGTGTCATATCCCAGCCTGGTGTGCAGTGTGTCCTTAAAATTCAGAAGTTGAGGGAAATATATGTGTAACGCTTTAAGAAAAAAAAAA
>JAPMNP010727113.1:0-20347 GCA_029874935.1 Atherina boyeri
CTTTGCTACCACCAGTGCTTGCTTGAGCGGAAATCAGTCAGTCCGCAGTTTTAGTGTTCCCCGAGAAACAAGGAAGTTGCTGGTTACGCACACAGCGGCTGTTGTGTTTTCAACTTCCACCTCTGCAGGTGGATGTGACCACTGGAAGGAGGTATGTATACGCTTCTGATACTATACAAACATACTCCTATATTTATCATTACCAATCTATCAACGGTTTGGGCCATTAACTATCTCTTGGAACCTGTCTGCTAACTAGCTAGCGTCAAGCTAAGCATAGCTGTCAGATGCTGCTGTATGACAGTGATATACAGAAAACCATTCGAGCTGTATGAAAACTAACCCACATGATGATGTCTCTGTGGTTGTTGGACTTTTTGCTATTGATAAACCCGATTATATCACGTTCCTCAGCAGATTTTATTGCCATATTACTGGCAGTAATTTGTAGTAAAACCGTGAGAACACTTGATAGTTAAGTGTGTGCTACCCTTAGGGTCCGCCGGTGTTTCCAGGCTGTAACGTTAGAGCAGTAGACAACATGGGACTTTTGTCTGACCCCAACAGAAGACGGGCTTTGATCAGCCTGTTGACCCGCCTCAATGCTCCTATATGGTGAGTGCTTGTCAATGGAAGACGTCTAAATATTCTGTTGCACTTGAAATTAATTATTTTACACAAACTTCCCCCTTTGTATTCTTTAATTCCACCTCTCCTTACCAGTGTGGTCTGCTACTTTGCGGGTGTGGCTTGGTTCATGGGTTTGGCTTTTGAGCCATTCATTCTGCGGACCTACATGTCTGAGAATGCTATGGGATCTACCATGGTGGAGGAGCGCTTCCCTGCAGGAGAGAGGGCACTGGCAACGGGCAGAGAGTTTGCTGCTCACAAGAAGAAAGTTGGGTCAGTTATTCTTATTTGCCTTCTTTTTATTTTCTTAGAATTTTTGATAATTTTACATGTTTCCTGGTTGTTTTGTTTTTTCTTTATTTCTTTTTCCAGAATAATGACTTATTTTTCTGTAGGGGGATGCCGGTGGATTGGCTGGTGAAAACTATGCAGGCTCGAGGGCTGGAGGTGTTTACACAAAGATTTTCTCGCACACTACCGTTTCCAGATGAAAACAAAGAGAGATATGTAAGTTGACGACAGGAAAGATATCTTCAAGATATATTCAATTTCCCCCCTTTTATGTTCTCCTCAGATTTCTGTTTTCAGTCAATGACAGGCTGTCTTTTTTGCCCATTAATATCTATCCTCTCTTCTCTGCAGATGGTGAAAGGCACAAATGTATATGGCATCCTACGGGCTCCAAGAGCTCCACGGACTGAGGCCCTGGTGCTTACCGCCCCCTGCAGCCCGGGTGATAACAACAACCAGGCTGTGGGACTACTTCTCGGCTTGGCTCATTACTTCCGGAGTGAGTTCAGCGCCAACTGCTGTTTCCATGAACTCCATTGGACAATACTTGAATTATGTTCCTGTTGCACTTCCTGGTTAAATTTCATCTGTGTTTAATAGATCAGATTTACTGGGCCAAGGATATCATCTTTCTTGTAAATGAGCATGATCTGATTGGTATGCAGGCCTGGCTGGAAGGTTACCATCACACCAACACTACAGGTACTCATCTGGATTAATACCGTGAAAATAAGAATCAACAAGTGCCCCTGAAACTGTTTAATTCGTCACATACATGTAGTTAGTGCTATCAGCTTCTTGTAGAATATTGTTAAAAAATAAATAGCTGTATTTTATAATGTGCTTTTCTTCTGGAATGGTTCATCTAGGTATGGACTGGTCTCCATTACATGGCCGTGGAGGTTCAATTCAGGCAGCCCTGTCCTTGGAGCTTAGCAGTGATGTTATCACCAGTTTGGACATAGTACTGGAAGGCCTCAATGGCCAGTTACCCAATCTGGATTTAACAAACCTCTTCTATGCCTTCTGTCAGAAGATCGGAGTCCTGTGCACCATCCAGGGCAAGGTAAATGCTTGCAAAACCATCCAGTGTGTTGTGTTCGCAGAGCAGGGAGATGATCTGACATTTTGCTCTTTGTCGGTGCATGTGTCTGTAGCTGCAAAGGAACGACTGGGACAGTGAGTCAGGCTACAGCCATGCAGTTAAGACAATGATGCTGATGGTAATGAAGCAGGCCAGTGGGCGGCCTTGGGGAGACCACGGTCTGTTTCTGCGCTACCACATTGAAGCCGCCACCATCAAGGGCATCAACAGCTTCCGCCAGTACAAGACTGACACAACCACAATTGGCAGGTTAGAGCGACTGTATTCTGTTTTTGTGTATCATTTTTCATGTCAAATTAGTAGAGGTGTTATAATTGATATATTTTTATGATTTTTAGGCTGCTGGAAGGGATGTATCGTAAACTAAACAACCTTTTGGAGCGCCTCCACCAGTCCTACTTCTTCTACCTCATGCCATCACTCTCTCACTTTGTTTCTATTGGATACTACATGCCGGCCTTTGGCCTCCTCGCCGTTATCCTGCTGCTTCGTGTATCCTGACCTTATCATTTTTTAAAAACATTTTAAGATGAACTAAAACGTTTTGCAGCACAACTGGAAGTTGGTGTAGCTGATTAGACGTGGGCTTAGTAATCTTCAAAGTTTTCCCCTTAACTGTGATCCAGTCCTTAGATCTGTGGGTTCAACTCGAGACTCCACCACCCAGAACGGAGGATGGAATTGCTTATGTTGAGCAGGTTAAATGCAGATAGAAACATGAAAAATTTAACAACATTCATTAAATGAATATGTCTAATCATTTCTTTCCCCCAGCAGTCCCGACCAGGAGTGCTCTCCGTGCTGACTCCTCTGGTGATCAGCCACCTGACTGGGGCAGCTCTGTACATGCTGCCAATCCGTTTACAGGGGTCGGCTGTGGAACACTTCCACATTTCCGAGACTGAAGCTGTTGTCTTGATAGCCATCGCTGTTTACACAACAGGATTGGCTTTGCCTCATAACACTAACAGGTAGTTACGGCCACTGATTCAGATTAATGACCTGTAGACTTTTAATTTCTGAATGTCATTTTCAGTCTCTAAAGGCCTCAGTTTTAAATTGTTTAGACTGTTATTCCAGTTCTGTTTTTACCTTAATCCAGCTGTTTTTTTATGTGATGCAAAAAAGTGATATGGCATCTTATTTATGTTAATCAGATCTGGGTAGTGTTTATAATGTCATTGCGATCAGATTTCTACAGTTGTATCTCACTGTGTTGCTCTGGCAGTTCAAATTGGATTTTTGAGTGTCACTTCTCACACAAGTTCAACATTCAGAATAGCACTGTAGACTGACTACTGTGTTGTTTGACCGCTGTTGGTTCCCATACAGGCTTAGCCAAATAGTCTTATTGGTTAGGTAAGCTTCATCATTATCACAGCAGCCCTTGTAGATTTGGCTGGTGATGTTTTCCACATAATGTTACCACATGTGAATTACCGTGCTAGTTTTTAAGAAATGAATCCAAATTACTTAAAGTGTGAACAAAGCCAAATTATCTTTTTTTTTAGTTTTTTTTTTAAAGATTCCTTTTTTTCTTTCTTTTTTACCTTCATGTCCTTTTATCCACATTCATTTATAGCTGTGTCTTAAATATCCTGCCTTTCACATATTTTCTAGAAATATGCAGGTTCAAACCATATTATTATGGAGATTACATACTAGATCTTGAAAACGAGCTTTAAGCTCAGGTTCAAAACAGGAACCTACAGGAAATCCAGCACTCAATTCTCACATTGATAATGATGTACTCATATAATTTTATGGCTATCATCACTTAAATTTATGTGCCTTCTCAGTAGATTCCACCCACCCCCCTACAGGGCTCTAATTTTTGTTTGCTTTTGATTTACAACGGCCCCCAGTACACTGTCATAGATGTATAACCAGAGGCTTTGGTGTAATTGACTCCTACTTGAACAGTTTGCAAGGCAGATGAAGGGGGACTTGTTGCTGTGTTGCAACAGAGTGAGCCGTTTGTGTTTTCTTTTGTTGCAGACTGCTGTCAGGTGAGGGTACAGAACAGGGTTGGAGAGTGCTGAAGCTTGTTGCTGTCATGTATTTGGCTGTGCTGCTGGGTTGCACTGCCCTCATCAACTTCTCCCTGGGCTTCATCCTGGCTCTCACCTTGGTGCCTGTCGCTGCTTTTGTCACACCCCATGTGCCCAAGTAATACCGCTGAACAGACAGTTTGGTCATTTTTATTCTGTAGTGCGACCGTTCATATCAACTAAAGTAAAACTTTACTGTTCTCATCTCTCCTCAGAACTCTGTCAGCTTTCATCCTGGTCATCCTCAGCCCCGCCTGTACACTCCTCTTTTCAGTCTTTTTCTTCCAAGAGCTACAGGAAATGCCCGTCAGCTTCCAAGATGGTTGGTTGTTGTACCTTTCTGTTATTTCGCAGGGTATTTTGGACCACAGCCTGTACGGATCTCTGGTGTACCCACTCATTGCCTTGCTCATCTATCCATGCTGGCTGCTTTTCTGGAACATCCTCTTTTGGAAGTAGCCTGCAGGTCCACTGAGGGCTTTTAAGTTTACAGCCAGCCACTAAGATGATCCCAAGTTAGTCTATGCTGGAGGAATGTGAAGAACAGTTAAACCCACTGGATTGTTTAGAAATTATTTGTTTTGGTGAAAATGAAATGACTCCCTTTTTGGACGTACTTTTGGTATTAAAATATTTACTCAAGTATTTCATTTCTTCAACACTGAATTCATTTTGGAATTGAAACGTTTTTTTTTTTATTTGATTTGTACTTCACATCACTCTTAGAATTATGATATGTATAAAGGATAAGGGAAGATTTTAATTTATAGATATCAGGTTGGGATCTTTCTGTGAGGACAAAGTTTAGCCGGAGGCTTTCTTTGTGGATTCTTGTTGGTTTGAGGTACATAAAGAACATTAATGCACTATTGTGTGTGTAGTACCAAGTTTCTTTCATAAAATAATGTTTATCAAACATTTGTATATTTAATTTGAATGTTTTTTTTAAGCTTATTTATAACTACCAAAATAAAGATATTAAAAAGTCAAGCACTTTTTGTATTTTACTGAAATTGTGTTGATCATACCTTTAACATTTAAAAAAAAACTTTACAGGTGGTATTTGATCTTGTAATAAAATATTCTGTTTAGGAGTGGTGTATATTTGTCACTTAGTTACCAGTATGGAAGTTGGTGTATAAGAACACACTAAAAAATGGCGTAATAATCTTCAATGATCATTTTCAGTGAACATTTTTATCAAATTCAAAATAATCTTTTACTTGAATATACACCTTAAAAGGTATAGCGGAAGATTTTCCAGAAATTCAGGAAAGAACCGCCCTCTCCACTTTAAAAAAAAAATAAAAAATGCATGCGCAACATTGGTCTTGTTTCTCTCTTCTGGAGGCCTTTCTCTTCTTCTCATACACTTCAAAGAAACTTTTTGAAAGTGTGCATAAACAGAAAGCGAAAACTATCCAAGGAAAGAGCACGTACGACAGTATTACGTAAAATTCTCCAGAATGATTGACAATTAGGAGGACCAATCGTCTTGATGATCCACCCAGAAGTAAAACATCCTCCGCCATACCTTTAAGTGATGGGATTCTGTTTTTATTCATAGGGAGTCCTATTCCTTTCCAAAGATGTATGGATGTGGCTGCTCATTGAAAATAAAACTACTTTGGGTCCAACTAAATGAAAATTTGAGAAAAAGAATTGAGGGCCACACAAAAAGAGATTATTTACTTTATCGTTAGATTATGTATTGAAAACAAATCATTCCTTTGCTGTCTCAACTCAGAGGGAATTGAATATAGTTAGAACACTTGCAGAAATTTACATCAAATACTCAATGCATCTTGTTAAAAATAATACACTAAATACAATGTTATTAAAATAAAAAAATAACGCACTTGACAACCCTGTAAACGACACATTCCTCTTCCTCTCAGACACATTTTCTTTTCTTGTCTTTATAATTCCAACATTACTTTGGCACCAACAATGTAGATGACCCACTAACTGACAGACCAGGGTATTACACAAGGCTTCACCTCTCTTCTTAGTTCACAGTTGGCAGATGCTGAGGATGAAATTCCCTCATCTTCAGCTGAAATCAGACACGAAGAAATTACATCACCTCTCCCTTAAAATAAATATCAGACTGTTTGTGTTGTTTGCGCAACACGCACACACTCCCTCTAAAATAAATAGCAAAGAGGTCTGGCCAAATGCATATGTATGTCATGGTCATGTTGTCCATATTAGTAGACAAAGCTCTGTCAGCAGTTCATCGTGTGAGCCTCGACCGGTGCAGCTCTGCGTCATGCTACACTGCTTCCAAGCTCCAGTCTTCAGCAGCCAGCTGTCAGCGGACTCTCAGTGCACTTGACTGTCTGTGTGAGTATTTTGTCTTCATAAATGTGGCAGAATTAGCCTCCTCACTGCATGTGTGTATATATGTGTGTGGAGGTGAGTGAGAAATTAAATCCAGAGAGCAATGATGGGCAGTCAGCTGCTACTTAAACCAGACTCTCCGCGATCCTCTCGCCTTCCTTTCTCCTTTACATAGGGATGGAAAAACAGGTGACTGTCAGTGTGGAGAAACTTTAGGGAGGGTAACAAGTGTATTGACTGGTATTTAGCTTGCAGTACCTGTTGGATACAGCTCTGTGCCTCAGGTCTGGCTGTGGCACAGATCTCACAGCCGGGACGAGATGGCTTGTTGATAAAAGTGCATGAAGGACAAGCCCACTCTGTCTGCCGAGAGATGAGAGGAGATGCATTTAGTATGTGTTTAGTATACGTTTACTCTTCAATTCACATAAATGAAAAGTTCAGATGTGATCGTAGGTGATGTTCTATGACTATAATCCTTAGTAAGAAAAAACTTCATTCCAATTCCAAAATGTAATTAACTACTAATGTTTAATATTACTGTACCCCTTAAAAAAAGATTTAAAAAAAAAGAAAGGTCACATACCTGTGTTTTACTGGATTTGTTGGCATGTTCAATGAGCTGCAGCTTCTCAATGTCAAGGGCATCTTTGATGTCACCTTGTCTATCGCTCCCTCCACCCGTACCTGGTGGAATCAGTGAAGACTGAGTTAAAGACACTAGTTTAACATCTGGTCTTTTCTTTGCATGCTAAGATCACCAACATGTTTATTACTGTTCTTCATAATTTTTTAGATAAAGATTCAGAAAATGCAATGCAGAAATTGTATGAGGTCATAAGCAGTCATGAGTAAAAAACAGTCAATGTTTTAAAAAAAATAATTAATTCCAGCAGCACATTAATATCTCTTGAAGAAGATCTATATATAGACATTGTCTCGACAAAGCTCTCCCGCATCCAGATTTAGGTTTATAAATTCATATTCTACAGTTGCGATGACTGACCAATTTATTTAGTAGCTAAGAAACTCTTATTTTCTGCAATGATGAATCAACAGAATTGTGAATGAAGTGCAGGCTGCACTTTCAGAACTCCTGCTGCAAAAGTAGAGGACTTCCAAAAGAAATAATTGGCTACAGTTTTGAAAACAGACATTATCAGACATCTGATGTCTACTTAGGTTGTGCTGGACCTAATGTCCAATTTTTGACCTTTGCTTGAGAAAATGTTTGTGTTAAGTTTAATAATCAGCATAATCAAACTAAAATGATTTGACTCATCTGGCCAACCGGAAATATCTTTACTGTTTTGTCTGTTTGTTCTGGATCACCGTAATGCTGGAAGAGTTTTCTTAGTGCAAAGCATCACCAGTTTACATTAGCAACAGCCTTAAAGAGTTGAAGTCCTTAAAGGTAATGTTTGGAATGCGCGAGCAGAAGTGGAGATAAGTATGGCTATAGTTGGGTTCAGCAGGGCTGAAGGCTGAAGGCTGAAGCAGGCCAACACAGGCAAGAGGGCAAATAAAAACAAATAACTACTGTGTATACCGTCATAAATCCAGTTAACAGATGTTTGTCAAACTCACCATGATTGCTGTGGGGAAGCTTTGAGGGTAGGGTGCTGTAACCCCTCCAGTCCTGGGAGGAGGGGCCATTGCCAAGGGGGAGAGGTGGGGCAAGGAGAGCGCTCTCCAGGTCCTGCTGGAACAGCTGGCGTGTAATGCGGGCTTGTCGTGCAGAGATCAGGTACAAGTACGCTGTATCGCCGTCCTTCTGCACCCCATAGGAGGCCAGCGACCTTGGCTCGGTGCACAAGCACTGACCAATTACCCAGCGCTGCACACGTGGATGGAAGCCGTACTCGAGGAATACCTGAAGCAGAAAAGTTGTGGAAGTTAGTGGATTAAAGTCCATCGCTAGATAAGGTGTCATTAGCTGACAGTTTTCTGACCTGTTGCTTGAGTGCAGCCACGGTCATGTAGGGAAAAACTTTCACTGTGACACAACAGGAAGAGGAAACATCCTCCACCACCACAGATAAACTAAAACACAGAAAAAGCATTGCGCATTAATGCACAGTCGCTTGAAAAACATCAGAAATCCCATTAATCTCAGCCCTCATTATGTCTCACCTGACTTCTCCATCAGCATAGTTTTTTTGGGACAGTTGTATCGTTAGCACTGCTTTCTGTCGAGCCAGTGCAGACGCATGCTGGGAAGCAGCCCGAGTGTCGCCTGCCTCAATCGCCCTGGCGAGCTCCAAACACAGCTCCTCTGAAAAACCAATTAAAAAGTTGTTTTTCGAAAGATGTGATCAGAGAAAGTGAGGCTGTGTGGAGATACACTGAGATACTCACCGCAGAGGGGCAATGAAGCTGAACTGCACGGCTCCATCGTTGCTGATGTATTGTTCAGTTTACCGTCTGATTCATAGGTGTTAATATTTGCAACTGTCAAGAGGAGAGATGAGGGAAAAAAGTGTAACTAAGGTGCTTTATAACATCCAGCTGCTAACACACTAATAATGACTGATGTCAGTATTTTCTCCAGCAGCAGTGAGCTGACAAATTACCAATGTCCCCCGTAACACTGATCTGTTACTGTCACTGATCAGTTCAATACAAGAATCATAGGATCATAAAGCGGGGGTCGGCAACTAGGTTTCGCCTGGGGCCAAATTTTATCTCACCAACTGAATGGCGGGCCAAAGTTACATTTCCATCTAGCAAAACCAGTTTTATCATACTAAACAAAACTTTTCTCACCTATACCATTATATCTTGTACAATAATTCAGTTTAATAAAGTTATTTATTCAAAATCTGTTGCAGTGGCACATATAGAGCAAGTTACTTTTTCCTCCTTTTTCTCAGAGAGCACATGTGCCATTTAAGTTCCTGCCTTTCACCAAGATCTTGTATAAATGATGGGAGAGTCGGACCACTGCAGAAAAACAGTTGTCAGACTAACCTCTGTGTGCCTCTCTTAGTGACGACATCACCACAGTGGCCCACTCCTCAGCCTCTCGGTCACAGCGGAAGTTGAAGCGGATGCAATCATGAGGGGGAGCAACAAGACGCATTTCATGGCATCGAGAGGATTTGACCTCATACTGCACAGAGCGCAGGTCAAACTCTGCAATGAACTGAGGGTAAAACACAAAATTATGCAAATCTGTTCTGAAGCAAAATCCCATTTCCACTTATTTTATCACATATGATAAAACAGCAAATACTCATCCAAGTTAATCTGAGACATCAACCAAGAATTAATTCATTAGATTACTAAAACATTCTTCCAAACCTTAAAGCCCCATCTAGTGGTGCGCTAACTGAATGCAAACAACCCAGTGGTGCTCTCTGGCGCCTCACCGTTTAAGTGCATTATTACCACTTACATAAGCCGCGGAGAGTCACAATTGTGAAAAGGTCAACATCTTGCACTAAGTTCGAGTGTCACGTCAGGTGATGAGGTACAGAATGATGCATAATTCTGCTTTGTTACTGATGCTGATAGGTTACAAGCTGCCGTCTATCTATTTGCAACCAAGCTACTGCTAATAGCTAATGTCATCATGTGAAATAGTTTTTCGTGGCCTGCAGACTCAGAGATCATCTAATGGAGTGAGAGTGAGAGTGAGAGTGAGAGATTGAACCCTAGCCTTCCAAGTGCAGGACATGTGTGCTAACCATTGACTGTTAATATAGATAATAGTGCTAACCAGTCGGCCAGCAGAAAGTTTACTACAAGCCCATTTTGTAGTTCCTTTTGTTCAAGAAATGTCTCCATCTGGTAAACACTACACCGATGTAGACTCTCATTTTCTCCGTTATTTCTTTTTCTTTTCTTGGATATTTTTTCCTCCCTCTCATGGGGTAAAGTGTATGGATGTGCCTCCATTTCAATTGAAAACAGCAAGTTGAATGATCCACGGTTGCCTTTGCTTGTCCCTCCTCCTCCCCTAACAACACATGGGAATTCACAGCTAAAACACGTAAGGCTAACAAGTTTGTCCCTTTTCGGCTACTGTATTCAAAGATCACGATGCAACATGGCAGCCTCCTTTGGGGGGCGGTGCACCCACCCTATGAATCTATAAACAACTTATTCTATGATACTAGAACGGTTTTATGAGAATGTGATTGTGATTAGACTTTGGCAAAATACTTATTTAAGAAAGCAATACTTGATTTTTGCTAATAAAAAGCCAAATTAGTTACACACTGGATCTTTGAATTAGAAAATTTGGAGCCAACAAAGGGTTGGGATTTTGAAAAAATACTGAATTAGATCCACAAAAGGCAGCCTTAGGAATCTATAAATCATTGTATAGGGCGGAACACTGCGAACACTCAACTTGAACTTGAAAAAAGTGCAAAACAGTGATGGGAAATGAACTACACTTTGCAGAAAAAAAGGATATATTCCCCCAGAATATGGCCAATGTGTGAAAGTTTTACCGACACAGACAGACTTAATTTGGCAGCAGAAATGTTTCTTTTACATAATCTGTTTTCCCTTATTCACTGCAGCAATAAAGGGAACTTAAGGGCATTGAAGTCTACCATCTAGAGACAGAAGCAGCAAAGAGAGAATTGCCTCCTGCCAGAAAGAGTGTATGTGAATTCTCTAAGATGGCTGTGTACAAGAAGTCTTACAGATGATCTAAAAGAAACTGGGATCAAAGTAAAACCATGCAAATCAGGGAGCGCCTCAATCGTCAAGGGGAAATCTGTCTGACTTTGATATGAAAAAGAAATTCAGAACTTGAGACTGGGGAGAAGTCATGCAGCGAACTTGGCAAACAAGGGACTGATTTGAGAGTCAAGTTTGGATGTGGTGAGCCATCCAGAGTGCAAATTAAGGTAAACTAAGATCATGATCAAGTTTAACTGTCCATAATTTGGCTGGATGTAAACACTGGACATAGTCCATTTTACATCCAATTAAGTTTAGAAATGCTGTATGGGGACTGTGGCCTTAATTCAACTTTATATAGTTATTCAGAAAAGTTGCAATTAATTCCCTTTTTAAATTAAGTAACTACTTGTGAAAAACCTAAAAATAAAAGTTTAATGTTTGATCAATATTCACATAAATTCAGGGTAAAGATGCAAGCTCATGGCCAGACGATTGATGATTCAGTCCCTGAACTGGCAGATACAAACAAGCCTTCTACAAAGAAAGAAACCAATGTTTACTTATTCGTCCTGCAGTGCTTTGTTTTCAAGATTCAAGGCAACTTTATTGATTCCAAAAGTGCATTTAATTTGTAGCTTACTCACATCACATATCACAACCAGCCATCAAAAGGAGGAACAATGGGCTTTGTCTTGGACCAGCAGTCCAAACAGACAAAAATATCATAAAACCAGAATAAGTGAAAAATAAGAAATACCTAAAAAAAAAAGAAGAAAAAAAAAAGACTAAAATGATAATAAATACAAAAATATGGATAAAAGTCCAGGGAAAAATATCACTTAATTAAAAAACTACTGTCAGAGTACAAAGTCTAATGGCTGAAGGAATAAAAGATCTAGAGAAATTATATGTTTGGCTCAAGGGAGCATGGTAGCCTTTTTTTTTTTTTTTTACCAGAGACAACCAGAAAAAACTTGAATCTCTGTGTTTGACTCCAATTATCTTTGAGCAGATCTTAACAACGCCTCAACAATATTTTTCAGACCTGTTCAAAGATGATTGGAGTTTTATGCTATACTGCTGGTTTAAACTCAATATGTTATTACTTAAACTAGAGCAGAAACTAAATCAAATAACTGATATATAATCCTTTTGTTGTGCCAAACATACTCAAATGTGAAGTCATTTATGCATGGTACTTCTGATGCTTATATTATTTTTTTCATATCAGCCTACCTGAAGATTTACATAGTTTCAAAGGCCTAGCTCAAACAAACGCTGCAGTTCTGAGTATGATCTAACCAAACTGCTATCTTCACATCTGTAAACCACATCAGGAAATGCACATGGGGCCCTGAAGGGCTGTAATGGTCATTTATTTACAGCTTTTGGAGAAATAAACCAATAAAACAAAGAATGTAAAGTTAATTCAAATTGCTCAGATTTTTGTCGGCGGTTTGTCTGTAATGCAACATCTTTCAGAGAAAAGTTACCTGCAGGCTGTAATTTTCAGGACCATTCAAACAACACATTTTGGCAGTGGTCTTAATGAATTGATTGAGAGATACAGTGGACAGAGACTTCCCTCTGTGTAAAACCAGAGCCGTCAGACTGAGGATTTCCAAGTTTAGCTTTTTATCAGATTTATGCACTAATCCGTCTATGCACTAAAGTTTAACTGAAATGATCTTTACCAAAGAAGCTGTAGATATGTTTAGAAGCATAAGATAGAACAGTGGTTCTCAAACTGGGGTCAGGGTGCAAAATAATCTCAGGGAGTCACCAGATCCTTGTAAAAAAAAAAAAAAAATAGTCTACATTTATGGGGGGGCACCGGCATGTTATCTTGGGGGTTGTGGCTCAAAATGTTTGAGAAGCACTGAGATAGAACAACACCACTCTTCCTCACTACTAGTAATAAGGCTGTATTAACCTCTATAAACATCTACAAACCCCAACATTTCAAGGTCCATACCTAGTTTGCATTATGTTCATTCATGTCATTATCTAGCAACCTTCGTCATTATATCAGTTTCTGACTGACTTGGATCAGGTGAATATCTTAGGTTTGTGTAAACTTTCTGTCAGAGAAAATGAAACGTGGGGCATGATTCATGACAGAAGCTGGATTCCCCCATGTAGTTATATTATGACAAAGCTTAGAATTAAAGTGAAACTGAATAAATTGGTGGTAACCTATATTTACAGTCGTAACTCAACATATAGTTAAATATAGTACAATTTTAAATGCTTTTTTGTTGTTGTTTTTGCCCCCACATTTTGCAGATGTGACAGTCTGTCCTCCCCAAGTATATGCGGGGCTGGATGTCTCAGTATGGCGTGTGCAGTACAGGCCTATACCTGTACTAAAGACGATGGCCATTCAATGGTAGATCGTTACAAATATATTTGAGCAGATAACTGCAACGCTTCTGTTAAATTGCAGGTGTGTGCGTAAAATCTCACCACACTGCGGTTTCCGCTCGTATCTCGCAGCGCCAGTCGGAACTCTCCGGCCCGGCTCGGGTCCATGCTGAGTTGCAGACGCAAAGCTTCGCTGCCTGCTCCAGGGAGACACAGGGGTCGGATCCCGGAATGGGACACCGAAACACGGACCGACATTAGAACCGTACTACAGCAAGCAGTCGGCGCAGGCCCGCCGCGCGCAGCCTGTTGGGACGAGGCAGGGACCGAGGCTGGAGGAGCCCAGCCGCCCGAGCTGAGTGCCATGTCGCCAGGAGCGGAGAGAGGGTCGTTACTGCCGCCCGCTTCAGCTGCTGAGTCTATAAATTCCGCCGGTGTTTTGATAGATCACATTTGTTCACGGGCAGACTGCGGTCGTCTCCTCGCCACACATTTTTTCCCATTTCTACCCGTACAGATCAGGAGCGAAAGAAAAACAAAACAGGAAGTAATGAAGTACGTCTGTTATTTATGTCCGTGAAGAAACTGAGCGCGGAAGTCTTCCTGCCCGAAAGTCATAATAAAGTTTCAAATAGAAACACAATAATTAATGCATTTATTAAAGTATTTTTTAAGTTATTGATATAAATTTTTACAGTTATTTATTTATTACACATATGTAATTGATTTAATTGATCAAGGAATAAAGTCACAGAGTATAGTAAAATTAATGAAGAACTAAATTAATTAAGAATAAAGGACCAGCATGTAAAGGCTTTCATAAAAGTATTATTATTATTTGATATAAACTATCGTTTATTTATTATTATTATTATTATTATTATTATCGTTGTTGTTAATGAGAATAATAGTAATTATAATATGTTGCTTCAGTCACTGGATTGAAAAGGTTTGGTTTGCTACCCCATTCACAAAATTAAGATTCCCATTTTAAAGAAAGTTCTTTCCATATGTCAAACTCTATGACATAAAAAAACATATAATGCATATTTGCATATGTAGGAATGCATTGTTGGTCTATCTGAGGTTTTCTTTCACTTACATAACACATTTGTTAAAGATCTTTTGGAAACTCATGGCCATAATGACAAGTTTAAGTCACAGAAAAGCTTCAAATAGCATGTGATTTAAGTTTGAGCCAAAATAGAAACTTCAGAACAGAATTGATATGAGTTATTTTCTGTAAAACAATGATTACCGTGGCAAGTGCAGGTGTAACTGATTTACATATTTCATGTGTGAGAACCCAAGATCAATTATTACAGTTTTATTTCACTGTGCAATAACACCACTTTTTTCTTGGTCTTTGTATTTGTAGTTTTGTCTGTGGTATTTGAGGTGAGATATTCTGAGCTTGAAAAGAGCAGGAGCACTTTTGAAAGATATCTAGCTGTTAAGAGTGAGAGTTGTTTTTACTTTAAAGAACGTATATAAAAAGAACATTTTTGTCTCTTTATGTACTATGTACGTGTTTATAAATCCATAAACTGTGGATAAATCTAACTCAATTTATGACCAGTTCAGACACAACATATTTAATGTTACTTTTAATCAGCCTCAGTACACTATTAATATACATTTGAAAATGCTTAAAATGAATTGAATTCATTGGAGTGCAGTCCTGTTGAAATAAGACACCTACAATTTGTCATGTCATGCATGGCCAGGACTAAGTTAACATATAACAAAGAAGTAAATGTTTTTTTTCAAGGAATAAGCCAAATATCATCCTCTCAACAGCAGATTGTCTGTACAGTAGATGGCACAGTCTGTTAATATGGAACATATTACCACATTTCTTCCAGGTGTATGTTTAACGAGAATGCTAATTTAATTTGGATCCCACTAAGGAGACAAATAGCAACAGTTCAGTCATCTCAGCCTCTAGTCAGAGTAAAGACAAATCAGAGAAATGTCTGTCCTACAGGAGATCAGCTTAAATGTGAAAAACATGAAACAGTTAGAATATTCTGTGCTGGCCAGGCGGACAAACAGGATCAAGGAAGAGCTCAGACAGGTAAAGACAAACAGTAATTCTGAAAGATCTGTTATATTATAAAATAGTCAGATGTCAAAATCTATTTCGAAACTTGTAATGTGATATGTGTTTTCAATTCATCTGTCCACAGGGAATGAAAAAGCCTTACAAGGAGGTGATAGATGTCTCCTGGGGAGACCCACACAGGGCAGGTGTGAAGCCTCTGACATTTGTCAGACAGGTAATTTAAGACCCACAAAATACTTTGAAAGCTTGTTTAATTTGTTTTGGCCAAAAATATCTGTCATACATTGTCTTACAGGTTCTTGCAGCTTGTCTTTACCCCCAGCTTATGGACAGTGACAAACTTCCATCGGATGTCAGAGAGAGGGCTCAGAGGCTGCTGGGGGGATGCGCTGGAGGGAGTGTAGGTAGGGGCTGTCTATGTGGTTGTATGAAGATAATATAATATCCAGAGCCTCTACAAATACATTCAAAACTATCTATAGATCCACATTCCATATATTTCATAGATATTGTAACTTTTTTTAACCTGTGTGTGGATAGAACCTATGTATATGTTTATGATTGATTATATTATATGTTGATTATTCCAGTTTCTTTTTTTTTAAATTTATTTATTTATTTTTTTATTCCAGTTTCTTAAATATAACAATGATTTGCATGCAAAAGTTTGGGCTTCCTAGGTCAGTATTTTGGTCAAATCACTTTTTTGTTTCTTTTCAGTTTTTCCCTTTTATTCTGTTTTAGAAATAACAATAACTCGAAAAGAAATAAAAAAAGAAAGTCAAAAATGAAAGAAAGGGGGCATGAAGAAAATCTTAACATGATGCACACTCAGTTCTGAGAGTCCATTAGTTCTTGTTTGGGGATTTGTTCCCATTTTTCTTGCAAAAAATCTGGAGTTCTCTGATAATCTTGGGTTGAGTTGAATCCACTTTGACAAATGAATAGGTTGAAGCACTGTGAGTGTCATAGCAAATCCTTTACAGTAGTTTGCAACCCTGGAGGCACCCCTGTCATTTTTTACACAGTTTAATGTTTGCCTCCAGAATGGACTAGTTTGAACCAAATCCAGTGTTCCCCCTGTCAGTGAAATGCTCTCCGTGTCGCAATCTGCAACACAAGCCCTTAGCAGGATCCAGTAGTTGAAGATATGGTCTCATGAAATTTGCCTTTTTTTTTCTCCTTGTACAATTTTACTTTAAAAAAGGATGATAAAACATATAACTATACTTAAAGAAATGTTTTAACTTAATGATTGTACAAGGGCAAAATGCACCAGGACTTAATCAGCACAGGTTTGTAACAAACAAACATGGTTTCTAATTTGGCTTTACACTAATTCAACAAGGGGGTCTTTTGGAAAGTTGCCCTGGAATACAATACTATGCCAAGGTGTCGGACAAATAGACTCAAGAAATCTTTTATCCCTGCTGCCATAGCTTTTCTTAACAAGTGACTTTTTATTTTGTCTTTTGTACTTGATGTTTGTTGTTGTTTTTAATATTTTTAAAAAAATGTTTGTATTGTTAATGATATTGACTGTCGACTGTGTCTGTTACTGCTGGACATCACTGCAGAACAATTTGCCCCTTGGGGACAATAAAGACTCCTTGATCCTTGGAATTCCAGACTTCAACCTAGCCTCCGTCGCTTCTGTTTACTACCTTTTCTGAATAATAATGAAGGAACCCCCCACCTGGAAAAGATTCCTTATGGTGTGGAAATCCATTGTATCAACATTTAGACTGCTGGAAGCTATTTAGAATAGCATAATGTGATCTTTTCAGAACAAGCCACAGTCCCCTGTCACAGGTGTAACCTGTCTCTAACCTGGTAGCAGCTGGGATAGACTCCAGCCTCCTACAATCCTGCATTGCAATAAGCAAGTGTAGTCGATTGACAGATGGATGGACAAGCCATAAACCAAACAACCTAACCATGGCCCTTGGTAAAAGTTACCTGAGAGCTGAAACAGGCATGTGCAGATAGATAGGAGGACAGTAGCAGCTATTTAATCTAGACATACATACAATCTGTTCTATCCTTCCATTGCAACTTCCCTTGTTAATCCATGTATGTGAGTTTCTCAGCATCTTTGCTATTCCTTCAGGTTCGTACACTGCTACAGCGGGCATACCTGAAATAGTCCAAAGAGTCTCTGATTTCATAACAAGACGAGATGGTGGGGTTCCATCTAACCCTAATAACATTTACATCAGCCCAGGCTCGCAGTGGGCACTCACGGTAATATCATTGATACACCACATACAGTATGGCTCCTTCCCAGTGCTGATTATCAAATTAACACATTATGTCTTTCATTGTAATTATCAGAACATTCTCAACATTTTGGTGAATGCTGAGGCTTCACCCAGAACAGGCGTGTTAACCCCAGTGCCGTGCCACTCTACTACCACTTTGTCCATCATGCGACAGGGAGCAGCGGTCGTCCCCTATTACCTCAGTGAGGAGCAGGGTTGGGCGCTTCAGCTGGAGGAGCTACAACGAGCTCTAGAATCAGCAAAGGGAGTCTGTAACCCCGTTGCTCTGTATGTCATCAACCCTGGAAACCCCGCAGGTAGTGAATCGCTAGAGGATAATCTTGGCACATTTTTGGAGGCATTTCATATGGTAATTTGATTGCCTTGTTGCCTGTAGGACTTGTTCAAAGCAGAAAATCAATGCAAGAGGTGATCCGGTTTGTTTCAGAGAAGAGGCTCTTCCTTCTGGCTGATGAGGTGAATGGCTCAGATTATCATCTACCCCCATTCATATTGTGAAACATCAATATACGGTACTTGTCCTGTGTAAATCAAATTACAGATTCACTGGTTCCTCCTTAGGTGTATCAGGACAGTGTTTTTGGGGAAAACAGCAAGTTTGTCTCCTATAAAAGAGTTCTGGCAGAGATGGGGCCTCCTTTCTCAGAGACAGTGGAGCTGGCTTCTTTCCACTCAGCATCCAAAGGTTTCATGGGGGAGTAAGTTTTAAAGGATCCAATTAGGCATTATAAAATGAACAGCTTTTAAAGCACTATAGTTTGCAGGGAGGCATAAGGACATTCAAGTGTTTGTGTTACAAAAGTATTGTAAACCTTTAAGTTGGAATAAAATAAATTTGACTAATTCTCTTCTAAACACAAATTTGCATAAAACCACACATTGTGTTATCAAATGTCTAGATTTCTTTCAGGTGCTAAAACTATGCTTAGATAACTTTTTTCTATAAAACCATGACTACTGGTCATTAATTGCAGAAACTTTAAAACAGCTGTTTGAAATGTACTATGTAATACTCTTCCAATAGGTGTGGTCTGCGTGGTGGATATGTTGAGCTTGTAAATTTGGACCCTGCGGTTATGAAATACATCTACAATCTGTTCTCCACTGATACCTGCGCACCTATCTTGGGGCAGATTGCCTTGGATCTCATGACACACCCTCCACAGCAAGGAGACCCCTCATACCCCCTTTATTATCAGGTGAGAGCTGAGAAATTCAATGCAGTTGTAGCGTTCTGTTCCAGAATGTCACACAGTGAAATTACCTTTGGGTTTTACAAGGCTTTCTCGTCTTGTGCAGGAGACTGAACACATCAGGGCCACACTAATGCAAAATGTGAAGAGGACCTGTGAGGTTGTCAACAGCCTGTCAGGTTTCCGCTGCCAACCAGTGGAAGGAGGAGCATTTGCATTCCCTAGAGTGCATCTTCCACCTAAAGCCATTCAGAAAGCCAAGGTTACAATAGTATTGCAAAGAATGAAGTACACAGTAATAAACTATTATGGATGATTAATAGAACAATAATCCAAAGAAAAATGCCTTGTCTTATTGGTTATTTTAGGAAGAAGGAATGCAACCAGACACATTTTACTGTATCAGACTGCTGGAGGAGGCTGGGGTGATGACCAGTCCTGGTTACGAATACAGTCAAAAGGAAGGCACCTACCACATCAGGTTTGTGTGAGAATTACTATGAATAAAGAACTTAGATGTTCTTGTATTTTGATACATAAAACTTAACCCCCCCCCACAAATAGTTAAATTTCAAAGCTATACATTTCAAAAGATTTCCCACTGTAAGGTATTCCACAGCCTTCTTTTTTCTCTCCAGATTTTGCATAATGACCACTCAAGAACTCATGGAGGAATTACTGAAGCGCCTGACCGACTTTCATACAAAGTTTATCAGGGATTTTTCCTGAATAAAAACAAAGTGCCATTTTGTGTCAATGCATTCAATAAAAGATGAATATCTTTGTCATGTTGGCATGAAAATGTTTATTACAATAAATATATTATTTACAGACTAGTATAACTACATTACTCTTCAGAGTAAAGTCCAGCTTCTGCTTTTCAGAAAGCAATTAACCATTCAGTATAATGGAAAAGAAATCCCAAATGATGAATTTCCTCACACCATTTTATATTTATAAAGAAAAGCTGGATTTCTGTTCATGAAACGGTTCCTTATTAATTAACATTAACAAATTGCATTACTCAATAAGTGCTTAGATAAACTATTTGGTTCTTCTGTACCAGCAGGATGATCTGACATGCATAAGTAGAGAACACACATTTTTTTAGTCCACGTCACTTTCTCTGCTTTCGTTGTTAAGAAAAAACTTTGACTCGTTAAGCAGCTCTACGAGTAAGGAGATGAGCTTTCCATCCCGAAGATCATTGACGCTGTTGGGATTGTGGAGATGTTGGTACAGCATGGTCTGAATGGAAGTACGAATTTCCCACAACAGCTCCCACATCTCAACCGACAGCTCACAGCGCACCAGAGAGCGTCCAGGAAATGATACTTCCACCCTTTCACCAAACACTAAAAACATAAAAAGAATAAGAGTAT
>JAPMNP010727125.1:0-12267 GCA_029874935.1 Atherina boyeri
CTTCGTAAAAACTTCGTAAGTAGGACTTAAGAAAAAATTTGTTCCTAAGAACGGTTGGTGAATGAGGCCCATTGTACTCCCTGGTTGTTCTTAACATTTGTTTTTGACCAAGAACAGTACGCCGTGTAGTAGATTACTCTACAGAAACACTCCTGTTTTGTCTCTTTGTGCCTTCAGAAAGTTGTTTTTATGCATCACATCATGATTTTACCCACTAAATCAAAACCACGGAAAGACAATTACAGGGAGAAATTGAGTGGTTAATCGGACATAACATGGAAAATTGATTTTATGTCTGCACATTTGGTCATTTTGTTCCCATATTCTAGCCTGAATTGTCTGCCCACGCAGACAGCTGATGAGCTGGGCCACTTAGCTATCTGTGTCTCCTCTATTCTGTTGAAACTAGTTGTTGGTGTTCCATCTGTGCTGATGTTGGAGTGGGTCGCCTCAAACCTCTGCAGACCCACTGCACAAGACGGAGCAAAAGTGTTTAATTGAAGAGTGAATCACACTCGGAAAATACTATGTCTTTGTGAAAACTTCCTCTTTGAGGTATTATTTTACGACAAGAGTTGAACCATCTGTCAGTCATATTGGCAGCCTTTGGCTAAAAAACACTTTTCTCCATAATGATGTCAACAGACTGTAATAGTCGGGACACTTCCTAGCCACTTTCCTAAAACCAGTATCCATCCATCCATCCATTATCGATACCGCTTCTCCAATGCAGGGTCGCGGGGGGGGCTGGAGCCTATCTCAGCTATTAGCAGGCGTAGGCGGGGTACACCCTGGACAGGACGCCAGTCTGTCACAAAAAAAACCCAGTATTTTTGAAAAAAATGCCTAACATGTTTATTTCCTTGAAAGTGAATTAACTTTTTATTTAACTAGAAGGTAAAAAAAAAGTAATGGCAGCACTAATTTAATTTGGATTAGTTGGTCGACTTTCATTGTTACTTTTGCTGGAATTATTTGCAGCTGGCAGTAATGTCTCAACCAGCATTCAATTATTATCTTCAAGGGTATTTTATTCTTTTTTCTGCAGCTTATCGGAAGATGGAAAGAATTGCACGCACGCACGCACGCACACACACACACAAACACACACACACACACACACACACACACAGATACTCTGTTACACAACATACTTTTTCTCACTTTAAAAGCACACAGCTGTATTTGCCTGAAATGATTAGTTTTTATTGTCAGTTTTTAACAAATCCTTCCGAAAAAGCTTTTGACTGTAATGTTAGATTAAGAAATTCCAAAAATCTTGTCAACAACATAATGACAGAAAGTTGTGGAAAGTGAGGCTTAATGAACAGCATAAAAACACAGGCCCATCAAAGACTTGCATAAACTTCCACATCCAGAAATTAATTAGCCCAAATTTGAGTTGTTTTCTCTATTTTTTTTTTTTGTCAGAGACACTCTGATAGTAATGTATCGTGATGAAGAGTGTATAGATGCAGTGAGCCTGCCTGTGTATCTCGATTGTCTGAGAGTTTGGTTTGACTGATCAGAGGGAAGAGTGTTCTCTTGCTTCTTGCTTTTCTCAAAGTTGTACCAAAATCCAGTGCTGCAGAAAGGATGGACAGATTAAATGAGTTTCTAGTGTACTGCTGTTAAAACGTTCATATGACGTTTAATCCGTTCAGCCTTCTTAGGAGAAAAATGCGCCGCCAGTTGTGCAATCTTGTAGACTCATCTGCTTTTTGTGGGAAAGGAAAAGGATGGAGATTTAAGTCCTCAGATGTTTGAAGATGTTGAAAGAAACCCTTTTTTTCTTTTCTTTTTTTGCCTTTTGAGTCTGATTGGTCCAGAAAGAGGGTTTGGAGCCCCTCTTGCCATCAGCAACATAACTCTTGCCAATGTCCCATTTGATTGGTTGTATGAATGCACCACAGCGTTGCAGCTTGATCTGTGACCATCACATTGACTCTCTGCTGCATGCCAGTTAATCATTACAGCTCAGGAGTCATGATATCACCCGTAGATAAAACTAGAAATTTGGCACTAAAAAGATTGAGTCGAGCAACCAACTCTTGGTTCACGTGGCATCATCAGGGCCCCAGCGGATCCTTTTAGCCTCTAAGGTTTGCATGTGTGGATAAAGAAATGTGCCTTGCTTTATTTTGCATTTGTTGTTTTGGTGTGTGTGTTTAACTGAATCATCTTACCCTGAGTCATTGCTTGCTGGAGGCACCCGAGTTAGACATACTCCTGCAATCTTTTTCTAAAGGAAAAATTGTTAGAATTGGCAGTTATGTGGCTCGCTGTATCATTATTGTTGTTATTTTTCTCTGTGTGTGCCAGTATGCACATTTATGTGTGTGTGCTATTCTGCTTCTCCATCAACAGGTGCCAGTGTGGAGCTGTGCTGGCAGGACAGTTAAAGGCAGCAAATGTGATCAAAATGAGTGAGAAAAAGATTGAGAAAGAGTAATTGCGCACACGCAGCAAAATCAGACTCGGATTTAAAAAAAAAAGAAGGAAAAAGAACCTTGGCTAAAACCCAAACCTTCCTATCTCCCGTGTCCTTGCTTACTCTGTCCTTCTATCATAGTCAATGTATGGAGAGAGAAGTATAGAACTACAGGCAGTGACCCTCAAGGCATCCTGTGTAATGGAGGCACACGAGGAGCATGTTAATAATGTACACTGGCCATCTTTCTTTGTTGTGATTTCAGTGATAATGCGGTGCAAAGAAGAGATTATCAAGGATATCGTTGATAAGGCTTAGACCAAATTTACATGAAGCCTTTTTAAGTTGAGAAGCAAGGTCTTTTTAACTGAATCATGAGAAGTCTTAACAAAGTAATGCAAAAACAGAGCATGAATTTTTTCAGTTTTATGGTGCAGCATCTTACAATGAAATACAAAATCATCTGGTCCTTAGCATTAAACAATTTAATCATTTTCCTAACAAGAATTGAAGCAAAACGCCGAAGCACATTTAAAAATGTAAATATACTTCATGATTTAGTAGGTAGTAAAGTCAGCAGCGATCAGAAAAAAATCAGCAGGATCTTTTTATGTCATCAAAAACTTCAGTTTCTTGCACAATTGTGGAGATAATGTTTGGCTCTCTCTTCTTTACAACATGGCTTTAGCTAATTGCGGTTCACAGCATTTTATTTCTGTAAAGCTTTCTTAAAGGGACATTGTGTAAGAATTACTGCAATTTAATGTTGAATTCGTGTATCGAATAAAAATGATTAATGGATTCTTGCACGTCACCATTTCAAACGCATATTGCAACAACGGTAGCTGCCGTGTATCAAAAAGCCTCGACAACACTGATTAAATCATTTCATCAGTTACTGCAGGGAGTCTATTACTATTATCTAGGTTATTGGCCCAGTATGCTCAAAACCACAATAACAACAAAACATGCAAGTTCCCTATGGTGTTGTTGACTCTATCCAACAGAGATGGAATTGTGGCTTTAACAAGTCCACATAATGTCTTGAGTCGACTGCGCACCAGTTGGTGAGATGGTGTTTAGAAAAAATGAATCATTTGAGGTGTCTTGCTCTCAGTGATTAGGGGAGAAACCTTTTGTTCCAGTGTCTCTTTTAAGTCGGTCAGGAGTTTGTATAAACATTTGTGGTTACATTCTTCTTGCATCTGTTCTTTAACAGCCATAGTCACGTATCATAACATTTTTCCAACAGAGAGTGACTCAATTTACGTAGGAATGTCTTCGTCAACCATTGGTCATGTGGTTGTCGCCACGTATTACTGTGAGCAGTCACTGATTGGTTGATATTCACTGGCGGGTAGTTACTCGACTCAAGTAGGTAAACAAAGTCTCCGCCCTGTTGGTTTGCGCCAACACAACAAGCGAACAGCATTCGAAGTCGCCCGAGACCACCGTTTCAAGCGGACTAGTTGGAGCGCACCAAAAGTAGTGCTCACTCACTAGTCTTTGTCCACACAAGTATTTTGTAAATAAATTAAGCAAGCAGTCAAACTCAACTTTGAATCAAATGGTTATTTGTGAACATGCCCTTAGTGTCTATACCGTGATAGACAGCTGAGTTCATAGTCGACTCCATGACTGAAAGGTGTCCAAGTACACATATGCTGTTTGGTTTTCAGCAAACATGATGCTGTGATATTTTGGCCAGACAACTCCACTTTGATCTCATCTGTCCAAGAGATATCGCTCCAGAAGTTTAGTTGTTTGATCAGATGCAACTTTTGAAATCTAAGCTGCGCTGCATTGTTCTTTTTCGATAGAAAAAGGTTTTCCTCTTGCAACCCCTCCAAACAAACCAAACTTTGCTTTGTGTTTTTATAATTGTATTGTCCTGAACTTTTAACAGTTAACTTCTTAACTAAGACCTGTCGGGTCTGAGATGTAGCTCCCGAGTTTAAACTTTCTCTGAGCGTTGCATAGTCTGACCTTGGGTTGAACTTTCCTCTTCTTTGAACAATGACTGCTGCCTTGAATGCTTTAGTGTAGAATGATGGACAATGAGAAAAGTTTAGAAATGGCCTTATAACCCCTCAGCTGCTTCTTTAAAATTTCTTTAAAGTGATTGTTGATGCCTCTCCTTCCGTGCATTGAGCTAACACGCCTGAATGCTTCACACCAGCATTCAGAACTGAACAAAAAACTCAGAAACATCCTGCACAGCAGTTTATTATCTTTTAAAGTATCATTTACAAAAGTTCTTTTTAATTTTATTTTAACATAAGACAGGAAATATATCATGCTACAGTACACAATGATTTTATATTAAAATGATCATTGTTGTGGAAAGTTCATCTTAGGCTGCGGTCACACCTGGGCGACCCGGTTAAGCACAACCGGGTTCAAAAAGACGGCCCGTGGTCACACCAGCCATGTCGATAACGCGCCACTCAGCCGCAACTTCTAAAGATCTTATTTGAAAGACAATCGCACCCAGGCCCACCTCCAGAGCTGGGCCGAGGATCTGCGCTGGGGCCCGGAAAAAGGGGTGGGGGGAAGGGATCGGGAAACTGCTATTCTGTCCCGGTAGGACGTAGGTGTGACCAAGCCTTCAGTCCTCAGCTCAACGTGTCAGTATTTCAGGCCTGTTGGTTCTTCATGGCTGTCCCAAAATCTCTCTGTCAACTCTGTCAGTTTATTGAAATGCCCCCCTGCATCAGGTTGTTCGTATGTAGGTGTTTATTTCTTCATGCATCATCCTTCTATGGCTCACCAAACGCCTTTCTTTTCTTGTAAAGATTTAAAAAGATTTGCTTTGGACAGTTTTGTTTTTTCACCAATTACTGAAGAAAATTGTGGGAAACACTTTAAATGGACTGAACACTGTGCCAAGAAAACTTCAGAAGTGATTCTAAGTGAAGTGAAGCACTGAATCTAAGAGCATTTGGTAGCCCCAGAGGGTCAAATACTTACCACTAGTATGCCAAGAAAAGTAATGCAATAAAAGTGAAAATCATTTTGATTTGAATCCTTACAATGGATTTGATCTGCAGAGTCAAAACTATTAAACACTGGATGTGTCACCACTTAATTTTAAAACATTTACAAATGAATTGGTTAAGAGGAAGTAGTTTAAAAATCTTATCTTTTCTCTCTTGCGCTCTCAGTTACATTGGTCACCTCAGTCTGTGTGTTTCCACATGTAATGAACTATGCTACAATGCAAACATTTTATTAGATCTAATTGTAAAAACGATGGGATCTGGGGAAATGGACTCTTTTTCTGACTCTGGGATGGGTAAAATTATTCAATCTACTGAAAATAAATTGGATATCTTCCTTCCTTTTCTTTCACACTAGTAAAGATCAGTGTACAAAACATTCAGGACACATGCTCTCATTTAGCCCGGCGCTGATAATCATTTCCACTGTTTAAAATGACAAATCTTGCTGGTGGCAGATCTTATCGGCTGTTACTAATTAAACATAATTCCATGAGTAGCTTAATGACAAGCCAAAATAAAAATGAGGCTGCTGCACAGTTGTTTTTTCCCCTCTCAGCCAAACATTTTCCAACAGGTAAGCCAGTAACTCTGAGTTTCTGTGTTCCAAACAACCCAAGGCGTGCGAGTCTGTCCTTTTTTCAAAAGTTAAACTTCTATATTTCATGTCAATGATATAAGTGGATCTGATCCATAAATCTGAAAAAGGAACTCTGTTTTTATGAAGTAGATCCTGCAAAATGTTATACTTTAATGTCTTGTGTGCCAACTGTTCAAAACAAACTGTTGCAGCTTTCAGTTTGGACCTTTAACACCCCCAGTGTCAGTAGTGTTCAGCAGCAGGTACCTGAAGATGAAACAAAATTAGATTGCTGTCACTCTTCCCCTTTATCTTCTACTACTGTATCTCTCCATCTTATTTTTGTTCTGACTCACTGCAGTTAAGTGCTGCCTCTGCCACTTTCTCTCACCATTTCTCTTCTTCCTTCTTGGAAATCATCCGCTCCCCACCTGCCTCCTCTACCCCCAATGCTTCCATCCATCCATTCCCCTAAAGAGTAATTATGACATTTACTGTTGGAGAGATAAATGATGTAAGCACTCAACAAATGTCCTGTTGGGATAATCATGTCCCCAAAATGGAGCATTTTACTTTGTGAAAATCATGTTTAAATGGCCGGTGATGACTTTTGTTTTTCTTTTTGAGAAGAGCTGCAGCGATGCCATCGCCAAGAAAACTGAATATTTTGAGTAATTATGGTGTCAGATTAGAAGAAAGCCCCTGCTGCCCTGAACATCAAACTGTGGCAACAATCTGACTTTTGCTTTTGTCCTTTTTTATAAGGTTCATTTGGATAACAATTTACATTGTAATGTATATCTTAGATGTGTGTTATGTGTGTGATGATTCCCCCTCGGAAAGAAACTGCCAGGCCTTTCCTTCTGGCTACCCCGCTACCTCATGCAGAGCTGCAAGCTCCCTGATCAGCGCAGGTGAAATGGGCTGCCAGACCCCCTGTCTGTCCTCATGTCATGGTTCCCATTGGCCCAGAAGAAGAAGAGAACAGTTGTCAGGCTGGTGAAACAAACAAGTTTTAACAGGGCTTGTTTTGTAGAGATAGTTTTTGTGAGTAGACCTGCGAGACAACACCCAATCTAAGCGTATTTAATTTGAACATTTAACATGTCAACATATAACACATATGCAGCACTTCTGCTCTAACAAGAGGGATAATTAAAAAAAAAAGCCTGAAAAGTCACTCTTGATGTATAAACAACCTGTAGTCATTAACGAGATTGTTTTGTTGATTGGCATCCTCCTCTCAGTTTGCTATTTGTTGTTTATGTCACTCCTGCTGCTTCTGTTTGAAATACTCAGCAAACCAATTAGCCACATAACTTCAGATTGGATTGAATGACTGGGATGTAAGATGGGGGGGGGCAAACAAACCTTCCTGCAGGGAAAATATGTTTGGACTCAAACACAGACGTGAACGAAAGTACGACAACAGGTCCTTCCATAATTTCCCTGTTTTTATATTTCCATGAACATTTGGTATCTATGACATAATTGTGTCTTACAAGAGACATGCGATACACTAAAGAAGCTCCACTGAACTTTGGCAGATTGACCAATTGTACTGCTCAGCGCTGCCCCTGCGACTTCTGGTGGTGCTGCATCGTTCGCTTTTAAGGGGAAGACTTCAGCATGAGCCTTGGAGACAGACTGCGTTAAACACGTAATGGATGGAAGACTCCATGTCTGTCTTTAGCCATGAGCACAAATAGGCTTGTAACATACTTGGCTAAGTTTGGGACGATGTTATGGTTTGGAACATGGTCACATGAGAAGGTTTTGGTATTCCTGGTTTAAGTGGCTATTAAACCTACATCAACTGAAACAAACTTAGACCTAACTTCCTTTTTTTTCAATTAAAAAAAATGTAATTATGCAGATTTCCTGAGCAACTAAATTCTGCCATAAAACAGGTTTATGGCCTGATTGTATGGTTAAAATCTGATTGACTAATGGTGCATAAAGACCAGGATAGTCCGCTAGACTGTGTTCGATTGGGGACTTGGGTTAGTTGGGGGTCCAACATTCTTCTGGACATTCACAGTGCATTACTCAAACAAATCAGACCTTTTGAACAATGTATTCCACTCCTCGCCATAGGCAATGCTGCATCAAGAATTACTTATGGAGAATACTATACGAGACACACAACAAAGAAAACGACTGACTCCGATTGGTTAGTGCAGGACTGCCTCTGTTTTTGAGTTTGAGTTCTTCCACGTCGCCCCACTCGCGAATGTTTTGGTTGTTTGTTTTTCCCATTTGTAGAAAAAACGTTTTGTTTGGTTTTGTTTAACCACAATGCTTTGCGTTAAACCCACAATCCCCTTTGCTTTCAAGTCCACTTCCTTTAATCCAAATTAGAGGGAGTTTGAGCATTCACAATTTCCCTAACAACTTTTTGAGCAGGCGGACTAGGATTTGAATCAAAAGCTTTCAGGTTGGGCTGCAGATTTTACACTGAATCACTGTCGAAGTGAAACATCGCTGTGGGTTTGCACCATTAGCATACTAGTGAATGACAGTTGGGGTCACAATGAAGCTATCAGAAAAATTAATAATTTGAAGGTGTTAGCGCATGCTGAGAAAAACATCAACTTAATCTTCGTAGACCATAGGAAAGCAAAGGAAGTGAGAACACAAGGAACTAATTGTGGCCATTTAGATCAGCATCAGCTTCTGTGGGGTGTGAAAGGTTCACCCTTAGTTTTCTGAGTTTTAATTGTTATCAGGGGCTGACATGTTTATGGTGGGTTAATTGAAGTCGGGGGGATTAAAACCACCCCTGCCATGATCTCTCCGCTCTTTACTACAAACAATTTTCAGTATTCAATGAGGCACACGTGTATAGGTGTGTGTGTGTATGTGTGTGTGTCTGTTAAAAGTTAGAGGACTCCTGTTCTGATAAACTACCTTGGGGGTTAGCCTTTCAATAGATCACTCTACCTACCCCAAATGGGAAATTGATTTCCTCCGTTTTTCCTGCACTCCCTCACTGAGGCTAATTAGAAATCGCTTGGCGGTTCACCTTTAAAGGAGATGCATAAACGTTAAAGATGCATTGTTATGTTTTAGGATTTTTTTGGGGCCACATTGGCCTTTTTCAAAAGCCGCTTTCAAAAAAAAAAAAAATAGAATAAGAAGAAAAGTTTCCCCACCACATACCTCTGCTTCTCTGTTTGATATCTGTTCCTGTGACTAGTGTAAATTTTGAGTTGGGCTGTTAGCTGCAAGCCAATCCTGTACCATGTGTTTGAATGCTCACCTGGCGTTATAAATCAAGACATCAAATTCCCCAGGTGCAGTCACCAACAGCATCGGTTCCACTGTTTTATTCATTTGCTCCTTTGTCTACTCGCAGTGCTGCCCTACATTAAATTCTGTGTGTGGAAGGAAGTCAGAATGTGTTACTGCCGTCTCGTAATCTAGGTGAGAGGGGAGTAAAGGGGGGAGAGTGATGGGTGAGGAGGAGAATGTGACAAGGATTAGGGAAGTTAAAAAAAGGAGGTCTGGGGATGGCAAAAGTGAGGGGGAAAGGAGGATTGAGGTGCAGAAGTGGAAAGTTATGAGAGAAAATGAGAGTTGCCAAGCAAAATATTTTGTGTTGGAGCATGTTGTGGACGAGAAAATGAATATTCTGGAAACGAAATGCAGGTGANATGGTAGAGCAGTTATTTAAAAGAATAATTCATGAGTTTAGAAGAACGACTAAGTAACCTTATACCTCTGGAAAAGGACATTAATAGTAGACACCAATAGGAGACCAGCATTGCAGGAGAGTTTTTCCCTCCTGCGTTCTCTCTATAATCACATCCACACTGTACCATTTACCAAAAAAGTCTGTGCACATGAAGTCATGATAGACATGCTGTCAGGAGCATGCCAAACCAAAAGGTTGTGATGTAGCCNGTTCTTATGGGGTAAAGTGTGATATATTTTTTTTTCTAAGAGGGGCCTGAGGGTTAATGGTCAATCTCCCACAATATCATTATAACCCACCTGAGTCACAAATGTATTCGCACCAACAGCTGTCTTTAAAATGTACTCTCCTTTTAAGAGCGTGCAGCAGTGCTGAAACCATCTGCCCTCTGATTGGATAGTTTGATTTGTCAACATCCAATCGGTTAGATATTTTGCATAGATTTTTTTTTTTGCTTTGCATCTGTGAGCAGATAATTGCAAAAACCCCTTTTTTTCCCTTTTTTTTTCTCTTACAAATGCAACATATTTTACACTCAAGGAAATTTTCTTTTACTTACTCTGAAATCGTATGCAAACATTCATTTCCAACCATAAAACTTTGACTCTGAATCTATCCAATCCTGTCCGCACATACATGAACATAAACAGCACAGCTATATTGTTAAAAAAAAGTCTTCTCTTTGGTTTACAAGGCATTTTTGTAAAAGAAAACTGTGGCTGTAAACTGTGTTTGCGTGTGACCAACACACAAAATTCTGCGTTAAAATACCCGTGTACATATCCAGGTTCTCCCTGGACCATGTTTTTCTTTGTCAACCAGCTGCTCACATTTTCCATCAGCAACTGAATCTTTTTAATGCTCACCCATCCCTTTAATGTTACCTAACATTTGTCTAGGCAGAAGATTCAGAGGAGTTCAGAAAAACCTGAATTTCTGAAAAGCATCCTTCCCCCTTGCTGCTGTTAACTACAGGTGGGCCTTTTGTTTACTCATGCAAGTCTGATAGTTGTAGTTGTGCACAGGTGTAGCCGCATGGGATTTGTTTGAGACAAATGACAAAGGTGTTGCTGCAATTAATTCCTCCTGTGTAGATACCTGAGATCGGTGTGAGAAAGGCTTGAGTGTACCTGTAAATATTTGAACTGCAATGCAGAATCTGTGGGAGATGAAGGATGGCAAATAGCCTTTTTGGGATGAAATGTAGGGTTAAACATGAATTATTAAAAAAGAAACAAGGTCATTCTTGGGGGGAAAAATGTGTTTTCGTTTTGAAATTCATTGCAGAATGCAAGGACACTTTAAAGTTTCTTTTTGCAGTCTTACATCTCCCTTATTAACTTGGATGCAGTGGTGGAAGGTCAGGGTTTTTTTTTTTCCTCAAGTAAAAAACACAGCCCGTTTACAATTTAAATGGTTCTCTCGTATATGGTGCCATCTTTTCAGCTGCTGGATGGTATGTGAAAAACTGTCATTGCTGTATTTTATTTATTTGTGATATTTTGACATGGACAAAAAGATAGTTTCACAGGCAGGAAGCATTATTTGAAAAAAAAAATGGTCAGTGTTGAATGATTTCTTTATTCATGGAGGGGAAGAAATTTGCACATAAAATAAAGATGAGACTTTCTTCCTCTTATATTTCTTTGTGCCTGATGCATCTTTTTCTTGAACTTCGAAGCTAGACATTTGGGTTCAGTGCACCTCTCACTGAGAGAAAGCCCTTTTGTTCTTCTTACTGAGGGACTGTCATTCTTGCTCCTTTCTCCACAAATGATGCTATTCCAGGGTTTGTGTCAGAACTGTAGCCCTTTCTAAGCATCATGTCTACCCTGGGAGTGAGAAGGCTGCTGAGATGCTCCCACTGTGCATAGGAATCTGTCAGTGGGAGAAAGGACGAGCTCACTGGCTCCATCCCTCTTGGCCGGGAGGAGGACGTGACGGGACCCCTGGCAGGCAGAGCTTGCGAGGATGCTTTGCCAGCCAGCAAGGCAGATGCCTCTTGGCCTTGGAGACCAATCTCATGGGAGGCTCTCTGGTTTCTGGAAAAAAAAAACTGTAGTTGAGATAAAAACACTGTATTTAAGAATCCTAAAATCTGAGTAAATTAAGATTTATGAGGGGGAAAGAAGTACCAACTTTATTCTGTATGTCTCTAGATGGAAGTTTTTTGTTTTTTTTGTTGATTTACCTTAGTTGACATCCCATTTCATGTGACTGGACTGTTTTACATGCATACATTGCACGGTTGATGAACTATGCCTCAACCCCTCTAATCCATTCTATACATACTTAGCTGCTCTTGCAACTAAAAATAACGTAAGATAAAAGATTGACAGGGAGATCAAGTAAAATCTTTTTTCTTTTTGTCCCTTTCAAAATGATAAAGCGTGATACGCAAAGATCTGACACAATTCCCTTTCTACATAATCTCCCCAGTCCCACTACAAAAACAAAGCCTTGTGACAAGTGATGCTGTCAAATGTACATATGGTGAACTTGTCAGTGTGTTATGCACACAAGGCAGCTGCCTCACCATACACTCACTCTCCGGTGCATC
>JAPMNP010727127.1:0-10397 GCA_029874935.1 Atherina boyeri
GAGCGTCTCTGACATGAATAGCATGATTGGCTCATGCGTCACCGGCCAAACTGGCTGGTAAGTTTGAATTAATACCAGCCAAAATGATTTTTAACCCGCATTTGGCGGGTTGGCGGGTGTTAATTTCGAACCCTGCCCATAATAATGCATTAATGTTGTATAGGGCTTTTTAAGACACCCAAAGACGCTCTACATTTACATTGAAGACATTATTCACTCAATCTGGCGAGACCAAATTGACCATAGTCCGATTCAACTGTTGGAACCATTCTGTCTGTAGTCAAAACTTTTACCCGGTTTCTATTCTGTGATTTTAAACGTCAGACCAACTGTATGTTATCTTTTCATATCTTGTTTCTTAATCTTAATTAATGGACTACATGACTGAGGCAATAAGTTGTTAGATCCAAGGGTATTTGAATATATTTTGGCTTCCCAAAATAATGATCCCAAATGAGGATATAGCAATTAGGAACTTAAATGAAAACAACAGGAAAAGGCTAATTTAACACACACTCCATGGATGGTGTTTTTCGAGAAATATTTGACAACTTGTGCAGTATTTTTGTTGCATTTTTAATTTTTTCTCCGGTGGCCTTGATTCTCATTAAGAGTCCCGGTAAAACTGATACACTGATTCAACTGGTTTAGCATTGCTCTATGAATTCATCAATGAGCGACTCTTTTTTCTCCTCTTTTTCTTCATGAGTTTAAAAAGCATCTCCCCACATGATCAACCACTAAATTAGCTCCTGCCACTGGAATTCTAATGAGTCGGTTTGTTTGAGGTTTGTGAACTAGACTATTGTGATGCAAATTTACAGTGCAACCGCTGCTCGAGACCAAAGGAAGTCTGAAATACCTGACATCAGATTTTTCCAATTAAAGTGCCAATGATTTGTTTATGAAATAATCCCACCACACTGGCCCACTTCAAACACTGTAATAATATGAAAACATGTGGAGCTTTGATATGCTAATGTTGTGCAAGGGGATATAAAACGGTCTGTTTTCCTTCAGCTCACCACATCCAGCTGCAACAAAGATGCAGCCTAGTCTCATTTCTAATACAAAACACTCCATTAAAGTCCATTGAAGTACGGTACCGCTGAACCCGTTTGACAGCGCCTCCCACACTTGAACCGACAAAAGCTTTTAAATATCAGTCATCACTGAGCCTTTTCTCTGTGTTTTTGTGCGTGCATCTTTTGCCTCAGGTCATCAGTATCACATACCTTTTGGTCTGCACACAGAATTTCAGATCTACCCGCAGTCTGTTTTCTCTTAAAGAAAACTGAAAGCAGATGACAAAATGCACGGCTTCTCATTGTCTTTAAAAACACCTGACATAATTTGACAGTGACATCCATCCAATGTTGCATAATTTCATTGTCTGGTGATGATGGGCATAGCCTTGGGAATATTGTGTTTATATTGTCTTTGGGGGTTTGGGGGGGGTTCGTCCAAAAATGCAGTTTCACATTTTTTCAACAGATTCCTGTGCATTCCTTTCAAAATATGGGAGTGGGAGCCCCTCGGCCTCATAAACGTTTTTTTATGAGTCCCAACCACAACCGTCTGGCCGGTGACCTTCCTGTGGCCAGGCATTCAGTGGTTACACGCCAGTGTGCCCATCTTTGTCAAAACATGGAGCTTAAAACCTCCCTGATTGTCAGTGACCGCATGGCACACCCGAAGCCTATCTATCCACCACAAAACTATGTTTTTTACTTTGCTGTCATGTGAAAAGTTTGTGCTTTAGGAGCAGAGCATCGTCCAATTTCTGACTCAACTCTGCACTCTGTATCACATCAGTGGACACCTTTAGACCAGCTGTTCTCAGAGTGTCTCTGACCAACTTCTTCAATATGCAGCATCTGCCCAGTCTACATCAAATACTTTGTCCCAGAACGTAATATGCAGTAGCAGTCTCAAAACAAAAACTTTTGACTTATTTATCTATTTACTTCTCTGTTTATTCATTTATTTATGTATTGCAGCTGAATGATAACACATCTGACAACTTCCAAGTCTTTTTTTCATTATTGTTTTGGTTTTACTTTTTTAATGTTCATGCTGGCTTGTATAACTAATGTATATCAAAGATTTATGCTTTTAACAATTCTTCTACAAGTATTAAAGAAGCTAAGCAAAAGTGGTGCTGTTTACTTCTCCTTTTATAAACCAGAAACTGGCTAAAAGAAAAAGCCAGACAGAAATAATATAATGCTGACAAACTAGAACAATTTCTATACAGGGGCCTTTTTCAAACACTAAAGTTCTCCCCTTGTGTAACCCCTGGTTTCCTCACTGGAAATGGAAAGGGTCTAAGAAATAACCCAGGTAAAGAACCTTATTTCCTGGAAAAAAATTCTCCTTTGGAAATACAGCTAGAGCACTTACATGAAGATGCAATCAGAACTGATTTATTAATCAAAGAGTTATACTTGAATTAGAAATTAACCTTTCAACAAAATCACAATATAAAGGTTACACTTTTGCATTTTCATTTGCTTTACCCCAGGTGGTTAGAATACAAAAAAGCCATCTGAAAGTCTTTGTTGAATGCCAAAGTGTTTGAAATTATGAAAATAGTTTAATACATTTTTAACCACTCAAATTATTTGGTCCCAAGAATTTTATTGGCCAGGCATTCCTGTCAACCATCCTACCAGGGCGGAAGAATCGGGACTGGCTGAACGAAAACTTTTGTTTAGTTTTGCAAATGAAAGTTTGCATGTTTATATACGTATGCCTACCTGCTCCCACTCCATTACGACGACTATTAGCGACTATTATTAAGCAAGCACACTGATCCAAACGGACCTGGGAAGAGATCCAACTTGACTGTGCAGGCATCCAATTCAGTCTACTTGAACAATGTATTATCAAGTCTAATTGTGGTCCCTAAAATTGTGTCAAGTAGTTGGAGGGTGAAGCACAATAAAGATTTCCAAATTGCTGACATGCCAAAGCTGCTGGCCAGGATAATGCCACGTGAGCTAAATGGCCAATCCGCCCCAAGAAGCCATTCTACCGCCTCAGGAACATCACCACACTGTCCAGACCTCGCCCTGACAGATGCAGAGGAGCTCTTCCTCTGCAGTACATCCAGAACAGCACTGCCCGGATCCTGATGATGGTGTGCAAATATGATTACATCGCCCCCATTCAGAAATCTCTTTACTGGCTCCCTGTCCCACTCACAATTGAGAACAAGGTCTCCCTCCTCACCCACTAATGCACTGACGGACATGCCCCCCAATACCTCAAGGAACTGGTCACCGCCAAGACATCCTAATGCCCCCTCAGTCCTGGAACCTAAAGACACCCTTCAAGCCTCCTGAACCAAGCTTCACAGAGTAAGTGACCACGTAAGGGCCCCACACACTGCAAATGCTTTCAAACGACACCTAAAAACCTTTTTACAAAAATATTCAGTAACATATCTTTTGAAGGTTCTCCTTCTATTCTTAATCTTAAAATTGTATCATTATTTTCTACTCTGTGGCACTGTGAGATTGCTGAAATGTAAACTGCGATACTAATGAAATTGTTGTTATTATATTATGATCATTATCGTTATCATCATTAAAAAACAATACAATCCTCACAAACAGACAAAAAACGTGTTTTTTTTCCCAACAGGCTATAAAGTGAAAGAAAATAGCGCATTTAATTGTAGTTTGCTTTTCAAACAACACAGAGTGTTTGTCAGTGCAGGATTTCCTGGAACATCGATTATGCTTATGCACACGTCAGAGCTCGGCTAACACTGTGTAGCCAACTATGCAACATATGTAGTGACATTTTGGTATTATTCAAGACTTTGGGAGAATGAAAAGAAAGCATGTATTGCATGTATTACTTCTTCTCAATGAGCGGCAGGTGCTACCGCAGGCCCCTCCCCTGTCCCAAAGCACTCACGAGAGGCTCAGTCCTCACGCAGTATCTGTCCCAGATCACAGCATCAGTCAGAGCAGGAGACGTTCACCTCTGCTTCATGACCACACTGAAAATGAAATGCGTAAACTGACCATGGCTGATTCCACCCTGGCATACCTTCAGATATTGATGTCTACTAATAAAGAGTGTGGACAAAAAACATTTCAAAATGTAAAAGTACTGTAGCAAGTTGTAAACTCTTAAAGGAAACATATAATTTCTTTTTACCTGGACCTTATTTATAGCATGAAATACGTAAATAAACTAACCCGGACAATTTTGGAGTTACTTGAAGTCTATCTGGAAATATTTAGATTGCGCTGGCATACAAATCCATTCAGTTGAAGTTGCCGGATATATTTTCTATATTTTTCTATTTTTTATGTTTTTAAATCAATTTACAATTAAAGTGTATTTTCCCAGACATTAATAGAGCTTCAGTTTAAAATGTCAATGTCAATGTCAATTATGTTGTCCANCAAATCCATTTGAATTTTTTTTAAAAAGAGAGAGAGAAAAAAAACTTTTCTGGGCAACCACTATCGTGCATTAAAAATGCCATTTTTAAGATTAATTTATTATTTATTTATTACAAAGCCTCAGATTATTTAGATTTTTTTTAATCAAGTCCCACCCCTAATAAATACATATTCATACATTCACTTACATTTCTGCCTAACATTTAATAGTGTTTCGTGCTAAAAATCCAAGCACATACTGTCAATAGATACAACAAAAACAACAGATACAAAGTTTTGCCAATTTATGAACTTAAAATATTTACTGCAATAAAAGACTGTTAACAAAATATGAATATGACAGGGAAAATTATGACCTACAATTAAAACAAACTGCTTTATGCGAAACCATACTCCTGTGTTAAATCACATCTCAAATTGTGACTCTACTTTGCAATACCGCCTGCTAGCAGAGTGAGTGATGGCCATCAATAAACAAGTCCTAATGCCAGCCAGCTAATAGTCTTCCCAGCTGTGTGAACCTTACAATATTCAGGATCCTTGTCATGCCAGTTCTGTTCTGCCAGTGCTTTCCAGCCCAAACTCCACAGCATTCCAACATAATTCCTCTCCCAAACACATTATTTACCCCTTTACACCCCTGTCATACCAAACCCTGGCAGGCCCTTTATTCTGCTTGCCCAAAAAAGATGCACATGCCTGCACATATGCATCACATTCATAGAGGACAAAGCCAAAAAACCCAGCTTCAGCTAAATCTCACTGGCATATGATCACTTTTAACTGCTGACAAAGACTTATAATTATACACAGGTACAGAGCTTCTGTGCCCTCGTGGGGTGGGGGGCATCTTGAAGGACTAACTGGTATACTGTATGTTGCCATCACTGTGACTTGATGTGAGGGAGGCATATGTTGTATTCATTTTTTGCATTCATGCAGTTGACGATAGACAAATAGTATTTGGTTGTCTGCCAATGGCGATTGCTTGGCAGGTCATTTTTTTTGTTTGGCCACAGCTTGATCCTACGTCCATTTACCTCCTCATGTTTATGGTTGTTCCCAGTGAACTTCTGTCAAAACAACCTCAATCAAACTACATGAGTTCAGCCGGGTCCAAATAGAACTGGTTGGTCCCCTTGAAAGTTTGACCCTCAACTGTCATGTTGGTAATTGGCTTGGTAATTCATTGGTTATGCCAAATAATGTGTTATATTTCTCAAATGGCATTATATTACATTACAATACACTTGTAATATGACACCACAGATGCTGTTTTGTCTCGGACATTGCCAGAAGCTCTAAGACATGGAAATTGGCTTTGTGAGTGTAAGGTGAATTACTAGGTTGTTATATACCACAAATGTATATTATTTTGATTGATTGAGCACCCTGTTTAACCAGGGGGACACTACACTACACTTCTGGAAGGCTTCCAGTATGACATGAAGTTACATGGAGGACTGGAGCAAAAACAAAGGCACTTCACATTTGCAACATGACTCAGCTGAGTCCAGAGGACTCCGGGAGATAAGCTTTTCTTACATATCCTGTCCATTACAAGTCTCACTACCACTTCAACAGGGCCAAAATCACAGCTTTGATTACTAACCTTTCATTTGTTTTTCCCTTTTAGCAAAGTCTACATGGATTTGTTTCTGCTCTTAAAAGGCCACTGTACCTTTTGTTGCACTTAGCATGGCAGCTAGCCAGCTAGGAACCTGCAAAGCCTGCCTCCCTGCTGCAGATGCAGGAACCATGACAACCCACCCCCCCTGTAACTACTCTGGTCACAAAGAATCCACACTTCTTACTGATGCATAGGTTGTCTTTATTCCATTCAATTAAAATGTACGGTAGAATGCCACAGGTTTCCCTAAGGGAAACCTGTGGCATTCCCATAGCTGGCAGCGATATGTAGTCCTTCCAGCATGTCCCAGGTCCTCTCTGGCGCCTATTCCTGGTGGGATGTGCCAGAAAACCTCCCCAGAGAATCATTCAGGAGGCATCCCAGCCAGATATCCAAGCCTGTTGTTGTAGAGGAGCATCTTTGTGGGTGTATCTTATTTGTTTTGGTTGTGGTTTCAAGTTTAGCAAACTAAAGTCTGCAAGCTCAGCATGACTTTCATTTTGAGTCTGACTTTAAGATTCAAAAGTACAAGCGAAAACTGTCTTTATTATGATTAAACTATAGTTAGAAATAAATATGTATATTATACATACATATTTATATTAGTATAAATATGTATGCTGTTTCTAGAAGAAAAGTAACAAATGCTTGTATAATGACACAATATTAGTTTTATTTCATTTATTTATTTAGCAAATCCAGATTTAGAAGTTATGCAGTACGTTGTGGCACAACTCAAACTTGATTTGAAGAGTTCAGCTCTCTCTGTTCACAATAGGGGAGCATTCCTCACAGCAGAGTACAAGGATTGTAAAATGTCAATCCGAGATACAGGAGAGCACGTGCCTGCTTTCATCGATGGCATTATTTATTTCCGATGGTGGATGGGGATCTCACATGTTCTGATGTCTTCACACAGATGGATCCCGACTGTGATGTATTGCTGTTGGAAGTTTCTTTCATGCAGCAGCATGTACATCTTTGCTACAGAAGAGGAAGTTGTCATCTACATGTAGAAGAATCGAAGGGATTTTAACCGTGCATTAAATACTATTAGAGAATCTATTTAAATATTTTCTTCACATTTACCAATTTATTTTTGATTACTAGATGTAACAAGTCCATTTAGCTGTCTAATTTTTACTCTCCTTTTTTTCTCACTTCTTTCAGATTCAAAGTTTATGAAAATAAAAAAAAGGGTGAATTACTGGATTGGACAGGAGATTCAGCTGTTCAATTACTTGTTACCATAAATAGCAAGTCAGCCAACAACATGGCAGCAACTCAAATAATTCAGACATGTGGACACGGTGAGGATGACTTGCTAAAGTTCAAACTGAGGATCAGAATGAGGAAACGTGGGATTCAAATGACTACGAACGTGGCATGGTTGTTGGAGCCAGACAGGCTGGTCAGAGTATTTATAGAAACTACTGGGATTTTCACAAATAACCATCTTTTGGATTTACAGAAAAAAACTTTGGAAAAAGAAAAAAATATCCAGTGAGCAGCAGTTTTCAGCACCGGAATGTAATGTTGATGTCAGAGGTAAGACGAGAATGAGTAGGCTGGTTGGAAATGACAGAAAGCCAACAAAAGTCAGAGAAGGTCTGGTTCCAACCAAGGTCTGCAGAATAGCATCTCTGAACACACAACACGTCCAACCTTGAAGCAGATGGGTGACAGCAGCAGAAGTTCACCCTGGTTGCCCCTCCTGGCAGCTAAGAAGAAGAAACTGAGGCTACAATTCACACAGACTCACCAGAACTGGAAATGAAAAGATATTCTGATAAGTCCCCACTTCAGCTCCACGTTCAGATGGTAGGGTTAGAATTTGATGTGACCCACATGACAGCATGGTGGTGGTGGTGTGATGATGGGGGGGATTTTTTATTGGCCCACTTTCGGTTCATTGGCACCAACTGAGCACGATTTAAACATGATAGTCTGTCTAAATATTGTTGCCAAACACATCCATCCCTTTATAAGCATTCCATCTTCCGATGCAATGCTTAATTCTCATTACACAGCCTGCACATTCTTTCCTCCTGTCTACATAATTAAATCGTGCTGTAAAGCGACTAAAAACATTAGATTATATAGTTATTAAATAGATTAAATAATTATGGATAATTATGAATCTAGAAAAAGAAATAAAACATAAAAATTGTTAAAAAAAAGCCCTCGACTTGAAGTATTTCGACTTGAATTCATTGTGTTTTTGTGGTAGATCAAAAGACTGATATATAACATAAAGGTGGCTATATAAAGTCATTAATTGTTCTTAACAGGCTCTACCAGATGCAGTCCTCGCCATTTGCACACTGCTATATACAGTATTTGAGAAAAGTCCAAAGTTCTGCCTGCAACCTTTAGTTTCGACCACCGGGGAGGAATAATGCCGGGTTCTTTTGTCATTGTCCAAATAATCATAACAAAACATCAAGTCCATATAAAGTGCCGTAAGCTAACACATATAAAAAACAGAACACTTTTCTGCGCGATAAAAATATTGAACACTGAACTTGTTGCCTTTCCTCTGCTTCAGAACATATTAATTAAGTAAAACAGACCCATCAATAATAATACTGCAAGTTACCCTAGGAAAATAACATTGTTCATCTTCACAAAATAAAGTGCTGAAATAACATGAAGCAATCACTTCTAGTATGCTACAGAGGACATAGCAGTTATGCTGACCTCATGCCTCTTATTTCTTCTCCAGCCAGTTCCTCAGATTGAGCAGCTTGGTCACATTTTCTGGGAGTAAGGCTGTCCTTTTATTTTGCACTATGTGGCCTGTGAGGCTAAACAGTCTTTCACAAGGTACAGAGGCTGCCTGGGAGGTCAGGTACTTGCGTGCGAGGGCCGACAGCTTTTCGCAGGCTCCAGAGTGGGCATACCACCACTGCAGGGGACGCTCATCAATACTGACGCTGGGTTCTGCTCTGCTGTGCTGCAGCTCTCCAGACTTTATTCCATCTTCTTGTTAGACAGAGTCGGACCCCAGCAGGAGAGCACTCTCAGCTGGTTCATCATACTCTGAGGCTGGGGAGTAGCTGCTCCTCTGGGCTCTGCTGTTTGGAGCATGTTATCCGGACTAACCCACGCCTGGATGAATGAAGCACTTGTAAAACGGCAAAAGAACGATTACATTCATACTTACATACATAAATACATAGAAATATATTTACTTTGCAACAGGTTCAATGTGTTGACCGTGGCAGACTAAACAGGGAAGCCTAGAGTTTCTCTTCGAGCTCGTCCCAATCCCGAGGCTTTCCCATGCCCCGTTTTCCCTGAACCTCAGTGGGACCTGTCTGGTGTGATGCCGAGAACTGCTGGAGCCATCCCAACCAGATGTAACTTCTCCCCCCTTCAAAGGTGTTAAAAGTAGAATTAGAAAGTAATAGAAAACAGAAATCCTGCCATGTTTTTGGATCTACCTGTACATCTAGAACAGGTGTTTCACTAACGAGCTCATCTACCTGTAAAGGAGCTGGACTGATTACTTTCAGCTGGTTTAGTGATGCTTGGAACAACTGCTGGACAGGATTTCTACTTTCGACACCTCTGACCCCCATAACATATATTATACTATACAAGGTCACACCAAGCTTCAATTCAGCTCTTCAGAAACCTACAGTTGACGTATTGGAGGTTCTGTCCATAGATATATACAGTCAATGGTGCAGACCCAAAAGTGGGTTGCAGGTCTTTACTGGGGCCAAATGTTGTCAGGAGCAAAAAACATCCTCAGTTCGGGTTTCCTCCAGACTCTGGTCTATGATGTCAGCCTTACACCTCAGGTTGAAATGATCTCTACTTCATTTTCTAGAACGGACTGTGATTTTCCAGGATCCACCGATGACATCATTAGATGAAACTTTAATTTTGTGTACTTTAATATTTTTTAATTGCACTTTCTGTTTAATTTAGTTTGAGTCTGTGGTTAAAATCTGCTATGATAGTTGCCATAGATTGAGTATCCTCAGCTAATTTGATTCTATTTATCATTACACCGCTTGGTGCGTCTCAACTGAAATATCTCCTGAGGTTTCAAGCTAGCCAGTAACTCTGGAAGGATATTATATTCTAACATAACATAAAGTACCTATAGCCTGAGAGCGAATAATAGGACAAATGATAAACCAGGGTCACACTTTCACACAGGAAACTAAAATAGTAATATTTGACGAACAGTCTTATACTGAAATACTTACATTTGCTTTATCTGCAGTTTAAGCCGGCATTGGTTATTGAACCCTCTTTTAAGCAGTCTCGTAACAATTCTGTGTTGAAATGCCCCAGGTTGTTAGGCAAGGCAAGGCAAGGCAAGTTTA
>JAPMNP010727137.1:0-13240 GCA_029874935.1 Atherina boyeri
GTCATACTGTGTTGTCATAGTTCTGGCCTACATCTGTCTTTTCTAATATTTCCATGCAGTTTGATTTGTGTTATCACAATTTATGCCTTTTGTTTTGCATGTTGATTTAAATATTGACTGGTTTCTGTACATGCTCTAATGTAGAATTTAATTATTTATTCTGACTTTGATTGACAGGGGTTATCTGGCCCAGGGGGATTGAAAGGAGAGGTATGTTAAGCTGAATAAAGTGATTGGTGTACCTCTATGCAACCTGTACAAGTGTTTGTATTTCTAACATTAGGGTGGTATTCTTGTCAGAAAGGGATACCAGGGGATCTGGGGCAGAGAGGGCCAGAAGGTCAAGTGGGACGGCCTGGGCAGCGAGGTCAGTCAGGACCACCTGGCCCTCCTGGGCTGCGGGGGGACACTGGCACCCCTGGCCCACCTGGACCTGAAGGAAGATCTGTATGTGTGACACGTTTAGTGTTACTAAATTATTTTAAATCACGAACTTCTGTTTTCTGCATGAAAATCTATCATTATCTGTCCCTTTTTCTTACAGGCAAATGAAATCTCAGAAAATCACATTCGGCAAATCTGCAGAGAGATTCTACAGAGTGAGTAGCATTACACACTGACTGATGAGCTCTTTGTTCACAATTACACCTGCTGAAATCTTTTCAATGTCAATGCTCCTAGATGAGCTGCCTTTATTGTTGCTGAGCAACCAGCAAAGTAGTTGTACCAGATGCCAAAGCCGACCTGGTTATCCTGGTCCACCAGGTCCAGCCGGGCCCCAGGGAATCAGAGGTATTCCAGGAATCAGTGGCCCGAGGGGCCAGCCAGCTCACCCTGGTCGGCCAGGACATCCTGGCATGAATGGACTCAAAGGTAAAAGTAGCACCACATCAGCAATATGTTTTTAAAACTATTTTTCAAGGTTGATCTCATAAGGAAATGTATGTTTGCAGGGGAACCAGGTAGCAAAGGTGAGAAGGGGAGCCCTGGTCGAGTCACAACAGGAGATCAAGGGCCACCCGGACCCCCAGGTGAAAAAAATTACTAATGTTGCTATCACTAATCGTTTTCTTTATGTACAAGAGCCCATGTGGGAGCTTTTGGTGCAAAGCTTTTAATAGGTTTCAAACATTTGATTTTCTTTGGTACACCATCATTTTGAACCTATCACAGCTTAATATCTTATGTCCACAGGTCCAATTGGCCCTCAGGGGTACAGCAAACCAGGCCCGTCAGGTCAGCCTGGAACCCCTGGTCTAAACGGAGCAGAGGGTAAAAGTGGTAATCCTGGTGTCCCTGGCCAGCCGGGGGTATGCGACCCATCCATGTGCTATGGCAGCATGATGAGAAGGGATCCCTACAGCAAAGGCCCAAACTATTGACATAATAAAGCGTCACTGCGGGCACCAGTCTACAGCTGATGCGGAACAAACAGCCATTCTCAGGAAGATCTCATCTTTACAGTTTCTCTGTCACGAAAACTCAACGTACCTCTTCTGACACTTTTCATGTGATCTCAGTCAGCATCGTAGTTTCTCTTATGGTATTTCGTATTATTATTCTGGTGGTGTTGAACATGTTTTGAGGTTTTCATGATGTTAAGAGAATTAATAGAATAATTGGCTCCATGTGATACCTCTCATCCGAGCACCTTGAACTCTACTCTGTCAGTGTGGCTGGTACACTTTCCTATATTGCCCCCTGGTGTTGCTCTACTGCATGTTGCTCTCCGAATTTTCAATGCTCAGCCTGTCGGTGCGAGACAGTATTCTGTTTAAATCCAAGCAGAGCAAAACTAAGCGAAATTACATGTTAAGTGATTAGTTTTTTCTGTAGATCATCTCTGAATTTGGTACATTTCAGCACAAAACTGTGAGTTTCACTTCCTCTCGCTGATAACGAGCTCATGTAACCCTGTGTTCCTAAAGCTTTCACTTTGGACGGCTGAGCATGAAATCCTTTTACAGCCGCTACATTGAGTATTACCTGAGATAAATGAATCCCTCTCCCTCTACCACATTCAATCACATGTCATATTTTTCTTTATATTTAGGATGCAAAATGTTTGAAGATTCACCGTGTATGAATATGCTGACATTTTATGTCATTTTATGTCCCCAGGCTTACTTTTCATTACTGTAGCAGGTATTTTATTGTTATTTATAAAAGAGTCATAACTGTGTATTTCAGCAGTGACATGTCTTTAACAGCTTTTGTAATGTTATTATTTTGTGACTTTTGTATAATTTGTTTCTCTTTTTTCTAGAATTAAAATATCCTATTGATTTGTGAACTTAGTTTGTTTTGCACTTTCTTCCCTTAACTCGCACATCAAGTTTGAGTTTTACATCAGTTCTGTCACATTTCTTAATCAAGCTGTCCAAGGAAACTTGGTGAGGCTTGCTCCGTTAAGAGTTTCCATTTATACTGAAACTTTTAAAAGGATCAAACATGATTTCTGTGGAGGAGAAAGAGCTCATCTCCTGGCTGTTCCACTTAAGACAACTTTAGGAAACTTGGATGAGAGCAGCTCCGGTTTTAGGCAGTAAGAGCGTCATTTTCTGGAGACTTAAATAAACCTGCAGCTGTGCTAAGTGTACACTAGATGGCGCTTTAGGGTAACATCTCGGGAAGAAAAATGACTTAAGGATAACATCCATCCACAAGAATCACATGAAAACCCCATTAATATTTGACAACACATTTTGTGTTCATATTATTTTAGATTGCATTAGTTCACTTAGGAGAGCGGAGTTTTTCTGCTTGAAGAAGTTTGCTTTAACTGCACTTTTCTTAAATAAAAATGGAATTTCTCTTTATCTTATTTACAAAATGGAATTAAATTTCACATGCAGACCTGTAATGGGAACGCATTTTACATAAAATAATAATTTCCATGTGTCCATAGCCTACCGTTTTTTTCTTTTCTTTTTTTTTTTTTGTCTGTACCTGTATCAAAATTATGGCTGTCTGCTACTGTAGTTTCACACTTTAAGTTGGCCAAATTGTTTGTTTGTGTGTTTACATTTTTGTTGAACTTCATCCACGTTTAAAGCAACTTCAGGATGAAAACGGGATAAATGTTGTCAGTGAATGCAGTTGGAGCCCTCTGCTGTAAACACGCGGACTTCAATAACTTGAGGTGATTAAAAGGCTCTGTCATTATTCTTTCACTCGTTAAGACGGGCTCTCGGATTTCAAGTGTCTCCTTTTACACTCCTGAGCCGCCACATTCATCATGGGACTGGGCTAAGGTTTTATTGCAGCCGCTAGAGGAGGATGCAAATATAAAAGTTGAGTGTGGGATGGACCCAAAGGGCAACTAGTCCCAATACACATTCCAAGAAAAAAGAAAAAGAAAGAAAGAAAAGATAAAATACGAGCTGGCGCATGAGTCGAGTGTTTGTCTCTCCTCAATTCTGACACAGTTCACCACATTTCATCCACTTGGAAACTCCGAGTTTATCCCTCGACGTCCTGGGCGTACCTACCGGTTTTTTCCCCCCGTTTTTTTCATGAGAGGAGTAAGGTGAGGGACGGGGTCACAGCTCCATAAATACTTGGTGTGGCGGGGACTCTGGATGGACTTTGGGGGAGTAAATATTGCCGAAGGAGCCGCGCGCACAGGAGAGGAGCAACGCTTTCCTTGCAAGCTGATACCTTATAGATAGATAGACGCTTAAAAAAGGAGGGGGAAGATAACCAAAAGAAGAAGAAAAAAAAAGAAAAGAAAAAGCCAAGTAACTACCGTTAAAGTTTTGATGCAAATAATATGGCAAGTTTATGAATCCGTATTTGCAGACTTTTAAATATACATATTTTTTTCTCACAGTGTGCCATGTAGTTCACCTTGCCATCTCGGAGTGAGCTTTTTGTCAAGATGACAGCGCTTACACCTTTGAACCGTGCACTTCTTGGACTCGCGTGGAGCTGTTTGAGTTTTCTCTCCTGCGCTCATTGCGGTTTAAGTGACAACCATGTGCACTCCAGTTTTATTTACAGGAGGTTGCGTAATCATGAACGCAGGGAGATCCAGAGAGAGATCCTCTCCATCCTGGGCTTGCCTCACCGTCCGAGGCCCTTCTCTCCCGGGAAACAAGCGTCCTCCGCGCCGCTGTTCATGCTCGACCTCTACAACGCCATGGCCGTGGAGGAGGAGGAGGGGTTGCGCCAGGGCGCAGGGAAGACTTTCAGTGCCAAGGCTCAGGGGCACTCCAGGAAAAGTTACTACAACCCCCAGCACGCCGGTTACTCTCGTGTGGCACAGCCTTACCGAGCGGCCCCCTTGTTAGGCTACAGCCCCGCACTCACCACGGCGCACGACACCAACTTTCTCAATGATGCAGATATGGTCATGAGTTTTGTCAATGTAGGTGAGTGTTATTAAAGTGGGCTGATTTGCCAATCAGTGTTGAATCAATTGAAATTACATGTTGATTAATAGCTGTCATTAACAGTCAGGCCCAGAGTGGCTGCTCTGTTCACCTCATCTCAAACAAATGAACTCATTTTCTCTTAAATTGTTTTCCCCTCAATAGAAATAATAGGATCTAATTTCAGCTGCTTTTTATTTCATTTATTTACTTCATGAAAGGCCTGCATTTTTACATATTAATGTAAACTATATAGGAGTGGAGATCCCAGCAGCATAGGCAGTCATAAATAAAGAAATGCAGCTCTTGGTACGTTTTTGTTGTTTTGCATTCAGTCAGAATAACTTAACACATTTAGATTATGATTAAAAAACCTGGAATAAAACAGATCCCATAAAAAGAAAAAAAAAGAAACGCTGAGCATCTAGAGTTTTGCTGTAATTCCCTTGTAAATTATACCTCTAAATGTAATTGAATGAGCACACTTTCACATGTGGGGTGGTGACTGTAGTTTAAAAATCTTTTGGCATTTCACACATTGAAAGCCAACATCCTGACCCTGATCAATTTGTGCTGCTTTCTGTTGAAATAGCAGCCGATCTGTATAATTGCGTTTGTTCAGTAGCTGCTACCCATAACCCAGCAGTTCAGAGCAGCTTATCAGATGACTGTCTGACCTTGAGAAAATTGGTCTCAATTATTTCCTGTTGTTAAAAGGGTAGTGATATTGATGGATGCCTGTATGCAGGCTCTGTCATTAAAAGAAGGTAATAACCTGGTTTCTCATATTGTATTATTTAAAGTATTTATTGTTCTGTAAGAGCCATTAGAATATTAGTCACGTCACATGGCTACGTACAACAGTAACTGTGGAATATGATGTAGTATATTAGAATATAAAATCAATGGTTAAAAATGACCATAACGATACGATTTAGTCAACTTATTGTAACACAATGTTGGTATAATAGTTAGGATGTTATATCCAGAAATATAAACTCAAAGATTTAAATGGGAATTTATGCAGCATTGCTCGAAACGATAATCCCTCACCTTGGTCTGAGTCCATCTGTTTCCACTTATCATTATACCAGGGCATGTACACTGTCAGCCTTGAAAGCTCTACTCTCATTCTGGGGACTGTCAGTGAAGGGCTCAATGGGGCTCTGTCTTTATTACAGTACTCTCAAATATAGTGACTGACCTCAACTGTTTTAGAAACATCTATGTGGCTTTTCATGCAGTTTAATATGTTTACTGTAACAGCGTGAACTTTTAAAGCATTAATAAGAAGTCAATTGTTAAAAACACCAATAGTGATACGGCATTCAAGCAGCAGTTATAAAACAATCATGTCACAGTCCTGGTAGGACATGTTGAATTTAATTAATACGCAACAGAACAAGAATGCACACAGCTCAATCTTAGTGGGGTGGGTAGTGATTATTACTAAAACTTTAGCTATTTGGAGGTTAAAAGCTTTTTGCTCTCAGTGGCACTTCTGCTTCAGATTACAGCCTGTGGCTAATGTAATGGAACACACTCAGTGGGTAAAAGTCAGGCCCGACCTCTGACCTGTTTGTGCTAAGTAACCACAGGCGTTCTCTCTCGATAAAATATCAGGGAAATGCTCGGCGTGATAACGTCACCAATCTCTGAACATTCGCTGACCTCAGCCGCACGCCTCTTTTGTGCTTCCAGGTCGGGGCGTGAGACAGTTTGTGTCATGTTGTTTGCGTTCATAATCTTTGATGATGCAAAGCAATCTTTATGATATTGACAAAGAAATTTGAAACTCCCAGGAAAAAATGTACATTTTATATTACGGATTTTTCAAAGGGATATTTTGTGACGACAACATGCTTTAAGGATTTTACCAGAGTTCAGTAGGAGGTCAGAAATGAGGTCAGAGTAGACGCTGTCATGGCGTTGAAGAATCCTGTCTGGTCTTTTCTCTCACTTGAGGAGCAGACGAAAGTGTCTTTAATTGAAATCAGCCTGTTTTTCTTAACTGACAGCCCATTCATCATGGCCAGAGAATGCAGCAAGGCACACAGTAGAGGGCCTGTCTGGGAACTGCTACCTGTATTCAGTTGACTGATTTAATGAACTGGAAAGTGCTTTTGTTGGTAGTCAAAATGTTTGGATTGGAACTTGAATGTAAAAGAAGATGTGATAAATTATTCTTTTTCTGTGCATTAATACTGGCGTTCTCTTTTGGGCAACATTTGCAGCAGTTCAGGAGGTGAACTCATATATTACATTGAGATTTGTTGGCAGTAAAAAAAATGAAGCTCATCATAAAATATGTTCCTTTCCCAGTGGAGAAAGATAAAGACTTTTCTCACCAAAGAAGACACTACAAGCAGTTCCGTTTTGATCTGACTCAGATCCCAGATGGGGAGGCAGTGACTGCGGCAGAGTTTCGGATCTATAAGGACCGCAGTCATGGCCGATACGACAACATCACCATCAAGGTCACAATATATCAAGTCATCAAGGAATATCAAAACAAGTAAGTGGCAAATCAACCTCGGGCACTTGCTATATACAGGAGTGGGTTTTAACTACTATTTACAAAATATTTAATAACTTTTTTTACTGCTTTGTTAACAGTTTCAGATGAAAAAACAACAACTTTTTATTCTTCTGTTATTTTCCAGGATTTTAATAACCAGTTTAAACCCTGAAACTTGCCACATTTGTAACATATCNGTTATTATAGTTAGTGGATTTTATACAACTTTCTGTCACAAAACGTCTTTCTGTCCCCCATTGAGATTCTCACTACTGATTTAATTCTATTTTAGTGCATGATGTGTTTTATATCACTTTGTGAAGGATGCATCACAGGCTTGGAAGTCTTCTTCCAAAAATACTTAATGATATGAAGTAAGACAGACTGATCTTCGACATTGTACATAAATTCAATTTGACCTTGCATAATGAGTCCTACAAATATTAAATAAAGAACTTAGCAAAGGATAGACTGATCTCAGTTATTTGAAATTCTGTGCAGCACAAAGATTACCAAACGTCCTCCTGTTTGCAAATGTAAAGCGACGGAATTAAAAGTAGTTGTTGCCTGACTGTGATATGATGGTGCAACTATTTGCATCTTGAGCTCATGTTTGCAGTCTTATTCAGTTAAAAAAAAGGTCAATAATCCATCCGTTCTTGTTCTTTCATTGTTAAAACTTTCCACTTCCAGCAAACATCCTTGTATCTGAAATCCTGCTCTCCTTCAGCCTCACCACGTCTGCCTTACAAATATAGTTCTCGGATAAAGAGAACTCCATTAGCAAGTCGGCCACTTATGTTACTTGGAAGGTCCATCAGTTATCACTCGTCTTGAATTGCCTGCCAAGCTGGCTGTGTCCCAGCTGAAACCACCAGGGCCCATATTGGGGGGGAAAGGGCTCCCTCGGGTGCTTCCATGATCACTGTTATGCCCACCACCTGCCTGTCTTAACAATATTCCGGAAGTTTAAAGCATGACATAGCTGAATACACAAGGGTGCACTTAAAAGTGGGCCCATATTTGCCTGCCAAAAATGTGTTTGGGTGATTGAAGGGAAGATATGGCCCTCCTGGGCTTTGAAAAGGTCCAAGTCAAATGGACTCTGCCATCTAAAAGAGGGAGTGTGCTCAGTTCATGTTTTCACACATGTTTTCAACAAGAATAGGGTATTTGAATTAGTCTTCATAAACAGGAACACGTCTTTCTCAATACTTGGGGCTTAGTATGCTCAGTTTATTTCTCAACATGAACACCATAAGGAATTCATCATGTCTGAGGACTAATATTTTGTAAAGTCAAAGACATTCTTCTGTGTTATCTGTCATCATATCACACTCAATGCAGCTCATGCAAATATAGTAAATGCAAATGAATCACTGTCATTGGTTTTCTCTTGGTTTACTCTACAAAGTCCTCATGTAAACCAACTCTAAGCTCTTTGCTCTCTCTGACCTTAATTTATTACCTTGAAAATCACTGAAAGATTGCAGTGATTATTAAATGAGTCAATTGTTATGACTTGTATGAGAGTGAGATTGGAGAGTTTCTTTGTGTAGTAGTTTATTATTTGTCTCTCAATTTCCTGTCACCTTCAGTTCTAAGAGGAGATAGTCTCATTAAACCACTTATAACCGCCACTTGTAACATGAACCCATGCAATATTGAACAGTTTAGGTCTTTCAAGTTCCCATTATTTGCTGAATGGAGTTATAAAGCAGGTACTTTTTAAAAAAAAAAAATTTATGTGCATTATAAATCTGCAAAGTTTGAATTATGTATTTTCTAACACAATTTATTGCGTGTATTGTTAAATTTTTTTTTTCTTTTGAATAATAATTTAATAAGTATTTAATTATTTTTTGTAGAAGCTGGCATTGCTTGCTAGTTTTATTTTCTTTGCTGAATGTATTGACATACTGTAATGCAGAATTATTATAATGCAGTCAAGTTATTACCCATGAGCACACGCATGGATGTTATATCAAAAAGAGACATCTTAAAAAAAAAAAAAAAAAAAAAAAGTGTATTAAAAAAATGAGAATTGTAAAGAGAACAAACACCAATTTGATTGGAAAAAGATCTGCTTAAAAAAATGTAGTGTCATGTCAATCCCTTCGTATCAACTAACTCTAACTCCCTGTACGTAACAGCGCTTCTAACCACAGATTAAGGTTTGGGATAAACATTTTTCCTCTTAAATGTGGCTGTAGGATTAGTTATCCTACACTGAAACAATTCAAAACACTACACAAACCAAGCTTTAAACCTTTCCTCTCCAAGAGGAAGTTCAGCAGTATGTCTTTCATAAGTATTAATCCTGAGTTTTATTACACCTATAATAAACACATGAATAGTTCCTGAACTGTTGGGGCCACATGGAAAACCTCAGTTGTCTCCAACCAGTACCATGTAATCACAAAAACCTAACAGCTGCTGCCTTATCCGATCTGCCACTTAAAAGGAATCCAATGCAAATTGCGGAGCAGAGCTTTTTCAAGCAAGGATTGATTGGTACCTTGTGTCAAGCTTATGCTAAAAATACACAAAAGCTGATATACATGATTCATAACTCCTGAAATGTTTTGTCCATCAAAGAGCTGAAGTCTTGGCACACATTTCACCGCACAAATCCTGCAGTTTGTTATGAGTCACAGCTATTACAATAGCTGCGATGCTTTCTTCTCATGTCCAGCAGACAAAAAATGATCACATCATTTTAACTTAAAATCCTATCAGAGATGTTTGTTTGGTTTGAAAGGGATAGAGAGGTTGAGGTGAAGAAACTGACATGGACATCTTTATTTTTTCATTCTTTCTGGTTAGGACTCATTGGTTTATTTAACACAGATGTTTGTTTCTCTGTTTTCTCAGAGATGCAGAGACATTCTTGCTTGACTCCAAAAAGGTCCAGGCATCTGATGGGGGCTGGCTAGTGTTTGACATCACAGCCACCAGTAACCACTGGGTGATGAACCCTCAGCAGAACTTGGGCCTGCAGCTCTGCGTGGAAACTGTTGATGGCAAGTGAAGTTTTCCGTGCAGTTAATTTTGTTCTTCTTTTGAACTCTTCCCAGATTTACATCTGACTCTTGTGCTGCAGAAAAAAAGTCAAGACGCACATCTTTTGAGAAAATCCACAATGCCTGCATTTGATAATAAACAACAACAACAACAAAATCTTTTATCTCCAGTAAATAGCTTTATATCTTCAAGCTTCGGTTAATTGCTTCACTTAGTTTTTCTGTTTTGACTTCGGTCTCACCGTGAAAGCAGTCATAAATATCAAATAATTAAATAAACCATTTTCTTTATATGTCGTTTTGAAAGTTTTATTTACTTTCTGTTTTCTTAAAGGCCGAAGCATCAACATAAAATCTGCTGGAATCATCGGAAGGAACGGGCCCCAGTCCAAACAGCCGTTCCTGGTTGCTTTCTTTAAGGCCAGTGGGGTGTTGCTTCGCTCTGTCAGAGCTGCTGGTGGGAAAAAAAAGAACCACAATCGCAATAAATCTAGTAATCAACAAGAATCATCAAGGTCACCAAAGACTGGAGGTGTGTACACTTATTATGCAGTTAAGATGTTAATCATTCATTTTGTTGTGCACAGACAGTTGAAAAGAAATATCTATAAACCAACCTCAAAACCATTTTTATATTTAATCCCCTATTACTGCTGAGGTTCTTAAAATGTCTGTAAGTTACACTGTGTCTGTCCTTATGTTTATGTTGTCATGTGTAATGAACGGGGTTACCATGAGGGGCCCATTGCAATGAAAGTTTTAGCTTCAGTTTGTTCCTCCAAAGCATTTTCCTTTAAATATACTGCAGTTAAGGGACTTGTAAAAAAAGAAAAATATAGCAACTGTTTGAACGGGAAACAAATATATTCATTCATACCTCATATGCCTTAGTGTAAATAGTGGATATCAGGACTCAAATTATGAACAACTGATTAGTTATTCATTCCTGTGTCAAAAACAAAACAAACCAGGATCGAAATTTCACATTGCTCCTTTGTTTTATTTCAATTTACTCAGGCATGGTAACAGAAACAATATTTTTTTTACACTGGGATTACAGCCTCTAAGGTCCTTAGATGTCCCTAAACAGCAAGAACACACATATGAACCTTATTATGATGGAGTAATGAAGTAATTCTTCATTTCTTTTGGGAATGTCTTTTGAGGTGTTTTTAATAAAAATACGACCAAGACCTAAACTGTTAATCTAGTACATTTATAAATGGATCATTGTATGTTCTAATGATTCTCAATATCTTCTCAGTTATAATGACCATCTGTCATAATAAATTAGCTTATTTTTCAGATTATAACACCAGTGAACAGAAGCAAGCCTGCAAGAAGCACGAGCTTTACGTCAGCTTTCGAGACTTGGGCTGGCAGGTAAGAGACCGTCGCTTCTCATCTCGTTGATAGAAGCAACACATGGTGGTAGCATCATGAGTGATAATGTTATTTTTGCTAGATTCTGAGAAATCGCATTTGTGTTATTAATGAGGCTAACTGAAGTCTTTTTGTCAAGGATTGGATCATTGCACCAGAGGGTTATGCTGCTTTTTACTGTGACGGTGAATGCTCGTTTCCACTGAACGCACACATGAATGCAACAAATCATGCAATTGTGCAAACGCTGGTGAGTATTTTCTTCAGTATGTATTGCACACAAATCTTACTATGAGCTCTTAATGTTCTTTCCATTTAGAAATAATTTGAAAGTCAATGCTGTTGTGCCTCTTTTAAACCTACTTTACATATGCTCTCGTTTATAGGTCCATTTAATGTTTCCTGACAATGTGCCAAAGCCATGCTGTGCCCCAACCAAGCTGAATGCAATATCAGTGCTTTACTTTGATGACAGCTCAAATGTTATCCTGAAAAAATATAGAAATATGGTCGTCAGATCTTGTGGGTGCCATTAGTTGGGAAGCAGTTTAATTTATGCAAGCTGATAAGGGAATTGCTGGAAAACACATCTGCTCCAGGTGTGATGTGATGTACAGTATTATGTATATAACATTGTAATCCTTAATTTATTTTACTTTTTTTTTTAAATAGCACTGAATATTGTGGTTTTAAGCATTTAGGACATACTGTTGATTTGACTTTATATCAATTATCATTTCACTTCTGTGTCCATTGGCATATACTCTTATATAAAACAATGTGTAAACTGTTCACTGGAGTCAAAATGGTTGCTTCTCCTTTTTCTTGTTGTTCTTCTTTTTCCATTGTAAAAATTGTGCTGTAAATACTTGAGTAATTATACTTGGTGTTGAGTATATAATATGCTTTATTACTTTGCTATATATTGTATTAGTTCATTCCCATATACAGTATAGACCAATACATACAAAGTGATGTCATAAAAGGACCACAGGTTAATTTCAGACATACGGGAGACCTCAGGGTTTTGGTATTAGCACAATTTGAACAAGCTGTTGGAAATTTTTTTTTACTCCAATTGAATCACTGGAAAGAAAAAAAAAAGAGAGATATGTATGTTCTTTGTTACAAACCAAACACCCCAAAGCTATTTTCAAGCTGTCACCATCTTTTGGCGTTGATGCTATTCAGCCTTCTAGCTAGCTCTTCTTCTTTTCTTTTTTTAAAGTAATGGAGTGTGTGTTTGTTGTTTTGCAATGAAATATGTTTAATGTTGAGTGTTCGTTTATGAAAGCCTTAGAAATTATGCCATTTTTAACTTTGTTTGTGTAACTGTTCCTCATTTCTCCTTGTCATAGCTGCAAACATCTTTGCTTCATGCTAATTCTAGCTTATGTTTGGGAAGCATATCCTCATGTAGAGTGTTTTGTATTTCAATAAATGTACCACTTGAAAGCTCTTATGTTTTGCTTTGATTTTACTTGACTTAACAGCTTTTCTTCTTTGATTTATCAAACTAAACTGCGTGTATTCTTTGGGGGGGAAATAACCCTTAGAGTGAATACATAGTTCAATCCTTTATTCCCTGGCTCCTGATGCAAGTCCTTCAGCTTTTCTTAAATTCATCTTGTCCTTTTGTATTTCTGTTTGGAGCTCTGCGGATGTTTTGCATTCTGTTGCCGGTCGACCATCTCAGATTTATAAATGTTTAGCAAGCATAACATAAACTGTTGACATGCGCTTGGGGAGTGGTAATACCAGTGGTACAGTGCAAATAGTAAAGCATTGTTGTGACCTCCAAACCAAACCCTGAAGGTAGATTCCCATCCATCCATCGGGATTTATCTAAACATTAATGGTACACTTTTACTTACTCCCATTCTATAAAACATTTCTTTATATATTTTACCATCTGTTCAAATGTCAGAAAAAAGGAAAAAAAA